>JAVSCE010005019.1:0-182679 GCA_032199065.1 Smutsia gigantea | reverse complement strand
GGGAATCAAAAAGCTTTGGTTGGTTATAAACTAAATATGTAACATTAAGAAAACCACTTACCTTTTCTGGATACCAATTTTCTCATCAGTAATATGGAAATGCTGGACAAAATTATCTCTAAGACCAATTTCTAACAACATATAATTTTATAATTATTATGCTTACAATAGAAAATTATCAATAAAAATAAAGGAATACAGGTTAAGAAGTTTCACTAAAAAAGTGAATACAACTGACTGGCTTCAAATTGATGACTAGGTTAAAGCAATTTATGGGTTGCTTGAGCAAATTTTATAATTAAGAGTAAATTTGAAACTAAAGGGATCTAATTCCAAATTGTTTTCCTTTTGAGTATGACCACAACTTGTGAGTCTTAAGTTCTTTATTAATATGAAAATATTGGGCTCATACTTACATAGTAATTTCATTTTCCATCATATCCCTGTTTTAAGAATAAGAGCTATCACATATAGAGGGCTTATGGGTCAGGCATTGATTCTGAGTAGTTTATGAACCTTTTCTAATGTAATTCTCACAATGTGCATATGAGATTAGTAATATTATCACAAATATACTGAGCTGAGGGATAGTGAGGTTGGATAATTTTTTAAGGATATACAACTAGCAGATGACAGATTTTTTCCAACCTGGATCTATCAGACCCCAAAGCCATCCTCTTAACCACTATGCTGTCCTGCTTATAATTCTTCATAGATACTTGAGTAAATAAATGTGACACAACTTTCCCGAATCTCTAGTCACCCTGTAAAATGTTAGAAAACACTTTTTTTTTTGCCGAGCAAGATTCTCACCATCACAAGAAATAAGCGCTCTGCCATTTGCACATAAACCAAAACATTAACAATAGAAGAAAGATGCTTCTTAGCCATTTCATAAACCCAAGATCTTGTGAAATGAGCAGAAAATTAAACAGAAGACTCCTTTGCCACTGTATTTGAAGACTGGACCACATAAAGCTACTTTCTTGAGTGCAGACAAAAGGTCAATGGCAAATTAGAGATGAGTGAGTTTTCAGTCATGCCAACTCAAAATGTTAATGCAAGTAGTATCTAGTTCCAAAAGTAAAAATGTAGCTACTTAATAATTTCCTATGTACCTTTCAAAGGAAAAAAGTAAAAACTGTATTATCTTTTTTATGTAACCCACATGTTAGAGGTTGAATCATGTTCCCCCAGAGTGATGTGTTGGAGTCTAAACCCCCTTATTTCGAGATAGTGTCTTTGTAGATGTAATCAAGTTAAAATGAGGTCATTAGTGTGGTCCCTAATGAAATATGACTGGTGTCCTCATAAAAAGGGGAAGTCTGGTCACAGAGACAAACATGTGCAGAGAGAAAGCAGTGTGAAGAGACCCAAGAAGATGGTCATCTACAAGCCAGGTCCCCCCTCAGAGCTCTCCAAAGGAACCCACACCTGGAGTTCAGACTTCCAGGCTCCAGAACTGTGAGACAATTTCTGTTGCTCAAATCACCCAGTTTCTGGTACTTTGCTACAGCAGCCCGAGCAAACCAACACACCACATTTTCTAGGTCATGTCAACAGCATGTTAAGAACTTTGAGATACGATATCAGTTTCTGGCTCCATTCCTGTTTAGAAAAACCAGACTCATCAATTTACTTACAAATAGATATCAATCCTATGTGTTCAGAAGCCTTTATATTTTTTCTTCTGATCTTTTCCTTGTCCATCTGAAGCACTCTCCTTCAAGTCCCTGTTTTGTGAATCTTGCTCTTGGCTTCTCACATCTCATTGGTGAGCACCAAGGTGAGAATAGAGGTCATGGGACAGGCCACTGAGGCCAGAAGAATGCTCAGGACTTGGACATAGTCCAGCACAGTGCACAAGACAGGGGCGTTTGGATTCAAAGAACATTTTATCCCCAGGGCATAGTTCCCTTGCTGATCTTAGTGGTAGTAGGTGGCTGCTCTCAGACAAAGAGACTGTAATCTTAGTCATATTGGTTACAAACATTGTGCTATGAAATTAATAATTAAATGATATTATATCTTCAAAAAATCTTAATTATGTGCAGGCATTAATTGTCTACTGTATACCTATGCATAATGAAATGTTTAATAAATAGGTTTTGAAAAGTCTAAAGCACTTATCTGCATAGTCATTCAGCAAATATTTATTAATGGTTTCCTGTGTTCCAGGCATTTAAATCATTTGTAGAAAGTCATAGTTGTAAAGGTTTTCTGCTCTGTACTTTTGAGCAAGGCAGGTAATCTCTTGAGCCTTGTTTTTCTATTTGTATGAAAAGGGAGTTGTGCTGTATTACCTGTAAAAGTTTTCCCAGCTCTAAACTTCTATGGTTTTTGATATATTCATTTCATATTTTAAGAATTCTGTGTTTCCACTATTTGATATCTGTAGCTTATGCAGAATTCATTATCCTGATTAAACAGTTCAAATGTGTGGCTGATTCTTCGATCTACCTAGGATGCTCACAAGCTTTGAGCTGTTAAAATTTTCTAGTTCATAGACTAAATATGGAAAATGGCAAGATTTTAGGCAGCTACTACTTTAAGATTTAGAACCATATTTTCTCTTAACCCCAAATACCCCTTAACATTTACCTTCTACTTCTGAATGTACTATAAACAGTCCACTTACCTTTTCCAAATTAACACCTATCATGGGCACATTAAAAATTCACTGTTGTGAAGTTTGTTTTATGTTTCTTTCCATTAAAATGTATTATTTTCAACATCTTGCTGTTTTACTTCTTTTCCCTGGTGTTGGATACAATTACTACGATATTCTCATGACTCTGCTTTAAAGCTCTCCTCTTAGCTGAAAGCTGCACTATATCGTTAACTCCACAAGGTCCAATAACATTTTCCCAAACATGTTATGACTGTCACCACTGGAGAGCAGTGCTTTTAGGGGAAAATGCAGAGTTGGTACGCAGCATTCTTCCTTTCTTTCTTTTCTGCTTCCTAATTTCAGATAATTACTGAGTTGAAATTTATTAGCTAATTGTGTACATGCTGTGGTATTCAAGTTCTTTCATTTATGTAGTTGACAGTAACTACAGTTTTTTCAATATAGGTATTTTTCTTCAGATTTGGGAGGTGAAAGCACTCTAGTAACTGTGATGCTTGCAAGCCCAGTATGGGTCTAACTAGAATTTAATCAGTTGTAGTTATTGGGGAATTTTTCCATGCACCTAGGGAAAGTATGTTAATTTTTCTCTGCAAAGTTATCCAGTGGGAGCTTCACTGTGATGTCCATAAACCACGGGTATTGTTTTGCGTGTAACATGGGGAACAAGGTTACCAGCAGTGATCTGAATGACTTGAGCCAAATAAACTGAGGTTCAAGTGCAGTATTGTGGTGACATTTTAACATTCTGCTCTTCTGAATGGTTTCAGAAAACATTGGTTGCAATTAAAATTAATTTATTGGGTATATTCTTGGAACCTTAGTTTAGTTTGAACTGATTTATTGGTCACTATGAAATAAATTTTAAAAATTGAATTTTATTTCACTGCTGCTTACAGCAGAGCTTTGTAGCATACTCCATGTTTGGTTCAAGGTACCCTTTGATTTATAAGCTAATACAAAAAGGTCTCTTTGGTAGAGATGAAAGTTGACCAGATATGTTTGAAACAAGTTCATCAATTTGCCAAATTGTCCTCAGGCTCCGTATTCACCAGTGCTCTCACTGGGATTGCATATAAAGGTTGGTCATCTGGTAGCCCTGAGTACCATGTCATGGCAGCCGAACAACACCAGACACTCAAAAAAACACCTCCTAGGGCCCTTAACGAAGGTCAGGTGAGAGAAAGCAAAGTGATTAAAGGTATAAAAGACATCCGATGATGATGGTGATGATGATGACGATTCTTATTTTTTCTTGTTTTATTGAGGAGTAATTAACATATAATAAATTACACACATTAAAAGCTTACAGTTTGATTGTGAACCATCCATTACTCCTAAAAATTTCCTCATGCCCATCTGTAACTCCCCTTCCCACTCCCACCTGCCCCATCCCAGACAACCCCCAGTCTACTTTCTGCCATGATAGACTGCATTTCCTAGATATTTATATAAGTGGAATCATACAGTATGTATTCTTTTTTTGTCTGGCTTTTTTCACTCAAAATAGTTTGAGTTTTACTCATATTATTTTGTGTACTCATAGTCTACTGCTTTTATTTGCTGAATCTTACTCAACTGTGTGGATACACCTTGATGAGTTTATCTATTCACTTACTGATGATAGCCAGCAAGCAAATGAACACTTCAGCCATACAACCATAAAGAAATCGATTCTGCCAACAACACAGATAAGCTTGGAATAAGATCTTGAGTCTTAGATGAGACTATGCATATTAACATTTTGATTTCAGTCTGATGAAACCTTAAACACAGGACTCAGCTAACCTGTACCCAGACTCTTGACCCATAGGAACTATGAGATAATAAGTTTGTGTTATTTAAGTCTCTATGTTTATGGTAATTGGTTACACAGCAGAGGTCAAGAAACCTCCAAGGAGTGTAGATAAAAGAGTCAGAGTTTACCAAGGGGATAGCAGGAAAGGAGAACATTGCTGACAGAGGGAGTAGCCTGCTCAAATGCCTGGTGGTAGAAGGGCAGGTGGAGAATTCCGGAAACTGAAAGAATGCCATTGGTTGGAGTGTAAGAGTTCAGAAAAAGAATGAATTCAGATGAGCCTGAAGAAGTAACCAGGACCTGTACTTTTTGTTAAAGAGCAGAAAGACTTCAGGAAGGGTTTTAAATTTGTGTTGTAAGGTGGTGAGGAAGGTGGGATGACTGACATGATCAGAATTGCTTTTTTGGAAAGATTATTCAATCTGTAATTTGGAGGCTGGCCTTGGAAAGCACAACAGTGAATGTGGAAATGAGTTAGAAATGCAATGTTGGAGAAAGAAATGGGCAGTATAGTTGAATATTGGCAGTGGACGCTAGAAGGGAACAAACCTGAGAAATACTTAGGAATAGGCTTAGTGACAACCACATGGAGATATTGCATGTATTGATTTGAAGCTAAAAGGTAGGTCTACACAGAAAAAGACTAATTGACTTATAGAAGGTATTTGAAGCCATGGCATATAAGAAACAATCTAACATGTCAATGCTTAGCTCCTAAAAAATAATATTGCAAAGAAGACTCCTAGGTGTGGACCCAGAGACATGGGAAAAAAAAAATGTGTCAAGGAGGCCAAAAAATGAGTATTTTGAAAAGGAGGGCATGGTCTACAATATAAAAACATACTGAGAAGTCTAATAATATGAGTCCTGAAGATATTGGTTGTATTGTGAAGCTCTTATAAAGAACTGGTCAGGTGAGATCATGAGGGTGGTGAAGAAATGGAAACATAATATAAACGGCATTTTAGAAAGTTTGTGGAAAGGAGGATGGATAGAGGACTCTAGCTTGAGGAGAAAGAAGGTCAAATGACTTTGTGTTTGTTTTTTGCTTGTTTGTTTAAAAATAAGGAAGATTTAAATGCCAGGGGAAAGATCCAATAAAGGAGTGAGCTATTAAGCCACTCATTACTGCTGTGCTTTTATTACTTAGTGTAACTGTCCTATGGAAAATGAGAACATTTTCATTTAACAGCAGAGTCTTCTAAGACTTTAGAGCTATTCTTTCTCTTTTACTTTTTTTCTTTAGTATCCTGGCTTAAATTTGAATTACAAATAATTCCAAAGGAAGTTTTTGCAGTAAGTAAGCAGATACAGGAGCTCATTCAGAACTTAGTGCTTGTTGTTAGAGTTGTTCTATGACCTGGGTTAATCAATTAACAAGGCAGTACCTTTAATAGCAGCCTCTATCTTCTGAATACTGTCTAAGCATCTGTGATAATTATTCAGGCTCTAAAAGACAGTATTGTTACTCACCAGGAGCTCGAAATCTAATGGATGAGCAGATGAATAAAAGCGCAGAAAGGTTTGTGGAATACTAATGGGAAGAAAAACTGAAGGAGAATTTCTATTTCCTGTAGTACCATTAAATACCACTTTTAAAATTAAATCCTTGTCCTAAGAAGTCTACACAAATATTTTTCAGATACATATAAGAGCTAGAGCCAAGATTCCATCATCACCACACTTGAAGTCAGGTTGAATCAATGCCACACACACATACTTTAGAAAGTCACAGCAGTCATTTGGTTGTTGATTTGCAAACTTTAGTCAGTCTTAGCAGTCTTATTTTTTTGTTCCAATAGGATAACTTCAATCTTTACTCTTCCAAGCTTCTATTTTTCTCCTGAGCTTCCTAGTATCATTCAGGCATCAACACGACTTTTCTATATGCTCTGCCCTCAGGGTATGAATGATACTGCAAAACTGCTGAGTAATTGCCCACTGTGAGTCTCAAAATAAACTTGTGACAAGTACAACATAACCTATAGCTTTGAAATAAATGAAACTAGATATTTAGAGTGGCAAGAGTCCAAAGTGTACATTATAGAGGAAGAATAAATGAAGAGACCCAAATGTCCCTAGTCAGGCCTGGAAGGCTGACTAACTACTGTCACAGCAAGTGCCATCTTTGCCAATTCAGGGAAGTCCAGTGGGAGTCAAATCAGCTCATAGATCATTCAGTGACCCTTCAAGGATGCACTGAACAGTGTGCAAAGAACATCTTCTCACGGCCACCCTGAAAATTCCTCTCATCTTTAGCATGCAGCACACTGTTGATTGTCCTGGAAGGGTGACAGCAAAGCATACAACTCAATGGCTTGAACATGTTTGTGAGTTGTGCCACCATCACCGTAATCTCATATTAGAACATTCATCACCCCTAAAAGAAACCTTGTACCCGTTAGCAGTTAATGCTCCCAGCCGTAGGCAACTACCAATCTACTTTCTGTCTCTATAGATGTGTCTATTCTGAACATTTCATAGAAAGGGTGATCTTGGAATTCACTTCTTTCACAAGGGAGAAAGCCAGTCATACTTGTACTCTGGCACATACCAGTACTTCATTTCCTTTTATGGTAAAATGATATTCCCTTGTAGGGATCACCATTCCATTCATCAGCTGATGGACTTTGAGTTTTTACACTTCTGGTGATTGTGAATATTGATATTAATGAACATTTTTGTATGTGTTTTTGTGTGGACATATGTTTTCATTTCTTTTGGGCAGATACCTATAGAACAGATACGAGTTTTTAGCAGGTGCCATTGAAAGCTTTGGACCTCTATAGTCCTGGTGGTTTGGACAGTCTCACTCTCCTAACCCCTTCCCACATTTATACTCTCTACTAGGATAGGACTAATTAAAACGAAGTTGAGATCTGTGCCAAGCACACTGTGTGGCAAACTCTTTTCTCTTTTTGTAAAGGTCATTGATATATTCTTGAAAAAATTTTATCTTGTTGTACATTAGTATAACAGGTGAGAACATAAGAAGCAGCAATAAAGTTACTGGAATTAAGATAATTCTTAGGCGATATTAAGAAAACTTGGTATTAATAGAGGGTTTCGTCAAAATGACTGAGTCATCTAAAAATAATTTAACTCAAATAATATCTATAAACGGGTAGCTGAGAAGTTTCAGAAGCAGAATATTATACCTATGTATTGGAAGAACACCTAGTAAAAGAATGGACTTTAGGAATAGAATGACTTGGTTTTGAGCCTCAGTTTTTCTGCTTACATGTTGCTTTGCTTTAAGTAAGCTATTCAGTTGCTGGGGATCTCAGTTTAATCATTTCTAAACAGAATTAATAACAATATTTATCTTTAAGATCTTGTTAAAATTAAGTGAGAAAGCCTGGTTAATAGTAAAAGGGGAAGAAATCGAAGTTGTACTTGTCTTGGAATACTAAACTCCAGTCAAAGTGGTCAGGATATTGTCCGAGGAAAGTAGGATTTTATTTGCATGTTGTTTCTGATGTTAGAACATAATTAGGGAGAGGAGGTTTTACATGCAAACTTGAAAAGGGAAGACTGCACCCCTACCAAAATGTGCCTTTTTTTTATTATTAGAAAGAATCTCAGGCATGTGCAGGTACATACATACTAGAGGAGATAGAAGAAAGGGGCTGTCATTGCTGGTAAGATCAACAATGGGGAATGATCACCTACGTGTATCTTCTTGTTTATTAAGTTAAATTATCACTCCTTAAAATGAATCTGATTTTGAATATTTGTACCAATCACTTTAAAATATTTTTTTTGTTTATACCATCATATATATATCCACTAACATTACGTGGATGTTTCACTTGACAAGTGACAAAAGTAGGTCTTTTCTGATTAATGATGTCCCCAAACTGTCAAGGCCACAGAAGTTCCTGAGGTGTTCTAAAGGTGCATTGCCAAACCACAGCCTCTGTGGTTACTGGAGTGATGAGTACTTAGGTGGATTCTGGTGGCATTAATTTGCTCTGTGAAATTCTTCAGTATGTAGATTTTGATAAATTTTGTTTACATAGGGAAAAATAAATGTTGTTTTCGACAATTTAATACTTCTGTTAACATTATTCATATTCTACTGCTGCCTTCTTTGGAAAAGTTAATGGGTATAATATGTAAATTGCTTAGTTATTTGGTGGACTTGGTTTCTGAGTTCTGCCAAAACATTTTCTTTTTTGGCTTAAGAATTGTTTGGGAATAGCTCTCGTGTAAAATAGTGTAAAATCATTTATTAGATGTGTACAGAATAAACTGTATACAACAGTTGGTTCTGGAGAAGTTGACTAGCAGCGATAGGGATGGCTATAGGAGTTGAGAAGGAAAATTTTAATTTTTTTCTGTGTATAATTCTATATTGCTCTTTTTGGTTTTTAAACAATGACCTGGTATTGACTTTGTAATTGAAAAAATGTCTGTGCCTTGAGAAACTCATCTGGCTTCTTTTGCACATTCTTAACTTTGCATTTCGAATGCATTTTCCCCTTTTCTAGGTCATCCCAGTTCCCAGTTTTGCATATAAAACACACCAAAAGAGATATCTCTCTGACTAGACCATATAATGCTTTTGTTCTTTTCCTCCTTTTCCTACTGAAAGGTTTGTAAAATGAGATCACTAGAATACTGGAATTGAATAAAATCCATAAGGGCACTAAGTTCTCAAGACAGACATTCAGTAGAATCTATTAACCATAGATTATGTGTATCTTGTCTATATATAATCTCTAAATAAAGTTATTCTAGTAGAGTGAGTGGATTTGATTTAGTAAATGTTTAGAGCAAGATGTTTCCAGAACAGGCATTTCAGCAGTGGGCTAGATTGTGCATTCATGTTTGGTATAGGGAATGACAAATCCAATCAATGCTTATTTTACTTTTTATGATTCTTATAATAAGAAATACAATAAAATAGAATATGAATGTCCTGAAGCACTCACTACTCCATATAAATAGGATTTTTAATTAAGGAAGAAAACACATGATTCCTTATTTTATTAATTTAATCCTGGTTGTGGTCTTTGTATGTCTTTAAATCAACTACTATAAATTCATGTGTAAAATACCATCATGCCAAATAAAAGTTCAGAAAATGGTGAACTGAACATTGCTGAAGAAATTGAGATGTTATTTCAGGGACATTCTTCATTTAGAAATCCCATTTATCTTGTTTAAATGGTGGCCCTAGAATCTCCAGTTTTCTAAGTAGCTTTTTATTTCTTTTAATGTCATGTAACAATATTGCTTTCTCCAAGTGATTTTAAGACCATTTTTAGCTTCTAGAACAATTTTCTTGACAGTTAAATTCTGAGTATTGACTGATTAGAAAAAAAAATCATCATTGTAGTTCTGGAGACAAAATAATAGAGAGGAAAACCAAGAATAATTTTTTAAAAATATTCAGACTTAAGTTTTAAGGAAATAATGATTATTTAGTTAAATAAAATGGAAGATTGAGAACCTTTAAAATATTCATTTAATAATTCAACGAATGTTTATCAAGTTATAACTAAGTACAAGACAATGCAATATGTATTTTAGGATATTCACTGATTCATTCAAAAATACTTACTGGTCATCTACTACGTGTCAGGTTCTTTTCTAATTCTGGGGATATGTTGGTGAATAACAGACTGCTCAAAACAGTTTTTGAGCACTTTTATGTTCCAGACGTTATTTTTGGCACTGGGTACAGTAATGAACTAAATAGAAAATATTCCTTGTCCCCATGGAGATTATATTCTAGCTGATAAAGACAGAAATATGAAAGATGAGTAAGAAAATATATATTTTGTTAGACACTGATAATTGCTAAGAGGAAATATAAATAAAGCAAAGTTGGGGGTATGAAATGTTGGAGAATGAACTTTTAGATAGGGTGACACAGTAAAATTAACTGAGATTATGATGTTTTACTAAGCACCTGAAGGAAGCACCTGAGGAATATCTTGATATCCAGGCAAACAGAATCAAGGCAAAGGCAATAGAAAATGCAAAGGCCCTGAGGTAAGGTTGAATCTGAAGTGTTCTAGGCACAGCAAGAAGGTCAGAGTGGCTGTTGTGGAGAGAACAAGACAGAGCGAATAGGAGATAAGGTTAGCGGGGCAATGAGGTATCAATTCCATTTGCAATGGATCGTATATGGTCTCACAGGTCATTGTAAGGATTTGGGCTTTTACATGAAGAGAAATGGAAAGCTATTGGAATTTCCTGAGCAGCAAGATGACACTAACTTGATTTATGTTTCAAGAGGGTCACTTTGTTGTCCTTAGAATACAGTGCAAGGTGGCAAGGGAAAAAGCAGGGAGACGAGTTGAGAGGCTGTCTCAGTGGTTGAGTTCAGATACTTACATGGGCTTTGATGATGGTAAATACTAAGTATGTTTTGAAGATGAAGCCAAAAAGATAATGTGACAATATTTATATGGAGTGTGAGAGAAAGTTAGCAGTCAAAAATGACCCCAAGGTTATGGGTTGATTGTGTTAGAATAAGAGTTTGCCGTTTAACTGAAGTGGGGAAGATTTCAGCAGAGAAATGTTACCCTCCTCAGCCCAGCCCCCAAGAGTGAGGGTAAGTTTAGTAATTCTATTTTTTGTGTGTTAAATTTGAGATGCCTTTGGACATTCAGGTGAAGAAGTCAGAATATATGGTGAGAGATTCAGTCTTGTGAAATAATTGAGCATCTTTAGCATATAGATAATATTAAATGCCATGAGATGGGGTAAGGTCATTTGATGAAGATAAAGCTTAAAGTGAGTTCAAAAGAATGGAGGGGGAAAGAAATTATAGATGCTGAGTACAGGCACCTCTCCAAGGAGTTTTGTTGTAAAGGGAAGCCTGCGATGAAAATGCAGTAAGATATAAAATATAACTATAAAAATAGCTATAAACAATATTTGAAAAGTGTGTTTTTGAATCTAACATCATTTTGATTATGGCATCTCACCCAATTCATAAGTGTTAATTAAAAAAAATAAAAATTAGGACCTCAACGAGGTCACAGATGTAGAAAATGGGAGACAATTAGTGAAGAGACTTCACACCTAAGAGGCTCACTGGACCAGTGACTGTGATTTTTACTGTTATGTTATGAGCTCAAAGAAATAGCGCTGATTGTGATCGATTGACAGTGCTCAAAAAGGGTCAAGTGATCTGCTACAGACTTTATAAGAAAATTAACTAGCAAGAGGCCGTTGTACTAGAAGGGAAGTGGCAACAGATTGCAACGTCATAATGTGATTTTGACTTAAATTGGAATTAGGACTTTAGTGGGAAATGCCCTTTATGGGAGGAAAGTTCTTCCAGAAGGAACTGAACGAGTGGATATGTATACTATGAATCCTTACTCTTTGCAAAAAAGCATTCTTGAAGTAAGAGACGACATCATAAAACTTAAATATTTCATAGAATAGGCTTATTACTATTGTATATATTGTATATTGAATTGTTTATCTTCAGAATTGTTATCTATCCTCAAAAGATACGTTGACGCCCTAACCCCCAAAAATCTTAGAATGTGACCTTATTTGGAAGTAAGGTTGTTGCAAATATAATTAATTAAGATGAGGTCACCCTGGAGCAGGATGGGCCCTTCAATTCACCCAAATGAAACTGGTGCCCGTAGAAGAGATGCAGACGCACAGACGCACAAGGAGAGGACGTCCTGTAACAACAAAGGCAGAGACTGCAGCGTTGCAGCTGCCAAGGAACACCAGGGACTGCTGGCGACCACCAGGGGTGAGGAGGAGGCGAGGAAGAGCTCTCCTCTGCACGTTTCAGGGGAAGCAGGGCTCTGCTGACACGGCGATTTCAGACTCCTAGCCTCTACACCTGTGAGACAATACACTTACGTTGTTTTAAGGTGATGGTAGCCTTAGGAAGCGAGTACATTGTGCATTCTCAAATCTCGGAAAATTTTTAAAGTCTTGCCTAGAGTTTGGGTTCTAGTCTGAAACACACACAAACAAAAAATCCTGTAGCATCCGAACCTTATTGAATGCAATTGTTAAGCATCAGCTGTGTGACACTTTGCATTATTCCCGATGTCCAAAGGAGACTGTCTTCAATGTAGGTACCATGGCTCCCATTTGACAGATGAGGAGTCAGAAGCTTAATGGGGTCAGGATAGTGAGACAGAATTCTGTCAGATCTGCATCCTTTCTCACTCTTGTATATACCTCCCTTCCATTAAGCTATAAAATAACAATAAAAATGTGTGGAGAACTTAATAAAAATGAAAAAGTATATGTAGTTTTCTGTGTTTGTGATTTCCTAGCCCTTCATTTTTTAAAACAAAAACTTTTGCTTCATATTTCATGTGTTTTAAGATAAAGAGAGTCAACCAGTAGAGCTACTAAGCAAGCACCCCATTGTGCATGGCTTATATGAACAGATGCCAACATGAAATCATTTAGTGACTCTAAAAATAAGAATTTAAAAATAATAGATACTGTAATTTCTGGAAAGGGTGCTCAAAGGAATAAAAGAAATTTGCCCCACACCAAAGAAAGAAAGAAAACAAAAACCTGATAGAGTTCTTTACTATAATGTCACCTCAGGTAAAACCATTGTAAAACGTGTCAAAATCAGAATAAGTGATCACAAACAAAGAAAAATGGCTAAGTTAAGCAAGATTTTTAACATACTTGTTAAGTAGAAAATCTGGAAATAATTGTACCCTAAAATATGAATGAGAGATAATATGTATTGTGACCTTTTGTTAGTCAGAAGCTAGTGTTTTGAAGAAAATGCAAGAAAAGTAGAAATAATTATATGAGAAAATGTCCTGTTATATAAGTGGAAAAATGAGAGCAAGTATTTTTGGCTATATACTAGTTCCATATAGCTGTATATATATTTTAATACTTGACTTATTGACTTTTTGCATTATCTTATGAATAGTGAAGGAAAAGTTATTTTTGAAAAATAGCAATCAGATAATAGGCTCCAGCTTTTACAGATAAATTTCCCTATTGTCCAATTCTTCAAGATGGCCTGTTTATACAGGCCTCATATGGCAAAGTTCTTGACTATAACCCTACCTGAATTTCATTCTGTCTTGTCCAAAGAGAGTATCTTTATCTTTCTGTTAGGCTGGGGAAAGGTCAAAGGTCAAGCAGCTGGCGAGCACTGTCCACAGAGGAAGACTGGTTAATTTTCTTTGACTCTACCTCTGTCTGCTTCCTTCCTTGCACTTCTCTGTCTAATCGCAAAGCAAACAGCTTACTGAGGTAACTGACAATTTTGAGAACTTATTACAATGATTTCCACAAAGCCCATTCATGCTGAGAAATAGAGACTGTACTTCATACATCGACCCCATTATATATTCTTTGATGAGCCCAAGATGAAGTTGTCATTTCCTATTCTTATATTAGAAAATCATCTGCAGCAATTTTATACATTATTGTGAAACAGTATAGTAACTAGGAGGATAAACTTCAGTGCCAGAGATGATTTCTGGTCTCAGTCTTCTCTTCTTACAAGGTGATGCTGGGCAAATGATTTATTCTCTCTAAGCTCCAGTTTCCTCCAGAGCTTACTGATCAGGTTTATGACATCAGGGACATAATGCTTAGAAAATGACTTTTAGTGTCTGTAGAAAGTGGGCAATAACAGCAAAATATTTTCATTATTATCTATGTGACCTTACATAAGTTATTTAACAACCCCGTGCCTCAGTTTCCTTATTTGCAAAAAGGGAATAGTTGTATTATCAGATTCATAAAGTTGTTATGAGGATAAAAGAAAGGATATTTCAAAAGCACTCAGAACAGTGTTTAACACATAGTAAGTGGTCAATAAATGTAAGTTGCATGACCATTATCATCATCATCAGAACTGATGTAATCAGCGGCATTATTTTTTTATTAATGTGATAATAGTAAAGTGAGATTCTAGAGGGGTTACTTTACAGTTGGTATACATTAAATGTGGCTGGCTTTGTAGAGGTGGACTAGTCTTATGTGATATCAGGACTGCTTGAAAACTTATCTCCCTCCCACTCTCAGTCTACACATTTCTTTCCCAGTGACTAAATGCTCACCATGAGACTACAAGTTTAGAAGTCCTCTCTCCAATGGATCTCCCCTAAAATGGCAGGTATTTTAATATACATAAGAACTTTTATTTGAGGAGTAATTACAGTAGAGCAAAGCAAATTATAGTTCATTTATCAGGACATGTTTCTTCTGGGTAGCAAGAATGTCGTAGAATTCGAGAGCAGTGGGATTCCTAGAGTGGCAGAGCAGGATCTGCAGGCAGAATCAAGTCAGAAAAGGAGGTAAAGGAAAGACATGTGAGAATTGCCAAGAGATGAACACTGCTACTTTAAAGTTTGAGTGGGTTTTAATCCAAATGACTGAAAATATTGAAGCTGCTGTTCTTGCTCCTGTTCTTCCCTTGACAGGAACATAGCTCCAGAAACTTGGCATGGAATCAGTGGCTGAACTTGATTTATAAATAATCTCCTCAGAATGCTACGGGAGGTAATGTCCAGGGTAGAGGGTGTCTTCCCTCAGAAAGGGAAGAAACGATGCATTCATTTGAATCTTTCATAATGGGAAAGGAGGTTGTTGATAAGAAATGGTTGCCTGATTAGTTTTTTGAGTAATAAAAGTGCAATAGAAAATGTGCATGAAAAGAAATAATTTGAAAAGCTTAGGTTTATGAAGACATGTTCTCAGCAAAAAAGTTACTAATTATAAAATTGTTTGTGAATTAAAATGGGAGATGGACTTAGAAATTTAGCAAGGGATATTAAATATTAAAATATTAAGATTTGCACTGAGTGGTGATTTTAATGACTTTTACCAGAACCAAATTTATGTAAAGTCATGAGAAATGTGGTAATCAGGATTTTATAGACAATAAATATCAGCGTTTTAGAGAAAGTACTCTCATCACACAGAGTTTTTGAAGTTGACTGACCTTGGAAATTCCTTTCTTGGCACAGGTACAAAATTATCCAGATTGACTTCCTATGTATTCACATTCACCACATAATAAGCAATCAGGAGATAATTAACAGTCCTTGAATTCACTTTAAACTTTATAGACTCAGCCAAAGTAACAGCTATTTCATTTTTCAGGGTTGTGGCCTTTAGAAAGTGACTGTAATGATGCAACATGTAACAAATGATTATTCTGATCAAATCCAGAGTGAGTACCTTTTGTGGTGAATGCACAGACAAAAGTGGAGGTGATTCTCTATTAGAATACCAGGATCAGGCTAAAGCCAAGTCAAATAATGTGTAACTCCCTCCTCAATAAAAAGAGGGTTTTTAGGAGTATCATAGAGTTGACAGACCCCAACTTATCTTCCCATCAACTTATACAATGTCTAGAATTTCTACTACTAAATTCCCATGTTTGAGTTGACATCATGTCCAGAAGATACAATTTCTTTAGCTAAAGCTAAGTTAGCTAAATGGTGTAATAAATACCAACCCATTTGCTTCTATTAGCTATCAGGTACATTTGTGATCATCTAGTACAGAGGAAAGCCAGGAGAGAAGGGACTACCTTGTCTGAAATATCTGGAATAAGGACCTGCCTGTGGAGAACCAATCCACATAGATTACCACACAGGGCAAGAGCACCTAGGTACTTGTTGAGAGGAAGACTGTAAAGGTTGGGAATGGAAAAACCAAATTAGTGGAGGTGGGGGTGGGGAGTGTTGATGCAGGTTCCGTGGATATCACCACTGACTTGACAATCTTGCTTAGACATGGTATTTTATAACATTTTCAAGAAGAGATTTTACTAATGCAATTAAATGGTTCAAAAATTGTTGAAATCTTTTAATATTACCTTAAAGGACTCTGAAGATAATATAATATGCTGTGCTGTATCTAGTATCAAAACAAAAAGTGAAACCCAAGCTTGTAAGCTGAAGATTAAATCATTATCATCCTTATTTGTATGGCAAGAAAAAAGAGCTTGAGCTCTATTTCACTGCATATCCAAAAGTTAAATAAGATGGACCACAGACATAATTGTAAAACCAAGCACCACAATGCATTTAGAAGAAACCTTTGGGTAGGTAGAGATTTCCTGGAAAACTCTAAAAGCAGTAACTATAAAAGAAAAAAAAGTTTGATTGCACTGAAACTAAGTGTTTCAACCAAAAGTCACAATGGAGAAAATAGACAAGCCACAGATTGGGAATAATATTTAGAGCATATACATGACAAAGGACTTGGATCAAGAATATATAGTTATAAATCTCAAAATCTGTGCATTTTTACACATTCAACAATAAAAGTATGAACAATTCAATAACAAGATAGTAATACAGATACTTCAGAAAATAAAAGATATGAAAGGCAATGAGCACATGAGAAGGTGCTTAACATCATCAGCTATCAAGGCAATGCAAAACAAAACTACAATAAGATACCATTTTATACCCATTAGAATGGCTACAATTAAAAAGACTGATAACACTAAAACTTGACAAAGCTGAAACTCTCGTACATTGCTGACAGGAACAGAAAATAGTTTAAACATTTAGAGAGCTGTTTGGTATTATAAAGTTATAAAGTTAAATACACATCTACCCTGTGACTCAGCAGTTCTACCTCTAGGTATTCACTAAAGAGAAATGAAAACCTAAGTTCCCCTCAAAAATTGGGCAAAGCATACTCATAGCAACTTCACACATAATAACCCCAAACTGACGACTCAAATATCCACTAACATGTGAAAGGATAAAAAATTGTGTTATGGTCATACAATGCAGTATTATACAGCAAGGAAAAGACACTAACTACTACATGCAACATGAATAAATTTCAAAAATATTGTTTGGTGAACGATATAGGCACTGAATATTACATGCTCTATGATTCAATTTGTACCAAGCCCCAAATCAGGCAAATGTATGGTGACAGAAATCAGAAAGTGGTTGCCTAAGTGGGAGAAGGGACTGTGATTGTTTGGACTGGAGCCTGAAAGAACTTCCCAGGGTGACAGAAATGCTCTAAATCTTGTTTTGGGTGGTGGTTTCATGGATGTATAGAATTATCAAAATCTTAAAATCTGTGCATTTTTTACACAAAAGTAATTCTCAAGTGGATTCTTGTATGTTCAGTTCCTATTATATATCAGGCACTGTACTAGTGGCTTCATAAGTAGTATCTATAAACAAATCTATCATTCCTTTGGGGTAGTACTTTTTCTCCCCATATTTTAACATATGAGGAAATTATTACTCTTTAGATTAACTCCATAAACATATATGGTTAATAAATGACAGAAATGATGGTTAAGCCAAGGTTGATGCCAAAACCCATGCTCCCTGCAAACTGCCACACTTTTATAACCAATGTTTCTTAACACACTTGAGAATTTTGGGTTGCAGTTGAAATAGATGGAGCTATGAAGAAAACAACTCAAACACTGTAACCTGGTGTTGGGAATTTGGTTTGTGAGAATTTATGTGTCATAGAAACACAAAAGGATTCTGAACATAATACTGAACTCACACAATGTCTATTATTTAAATAATTTCAGTGGGAACTATTTTAAGAAGCTGAGTTATTTGGTACATGCACCTGGTAGTACAAACCACTTTATAATTCTTTCTTTTGATAGAATTACAGCTGTCAAAAATGTTTAGACCAAAAAGGTATTCTTTCTTCTTCTATTGTTCCCTGTTAATATTGTACTTTACTGACTAGAGAAAGCAACTATAGAAGCATGGAGAACAAATGTGACCTTTAAAGGTAGCCTAATTAATCCTAGAGGAAATGATACAGCTAGAAAAGCTCTCACAAGTTGTCTTTCCATAAATGAGTTTCCCTTGTTTGTTGTCCTAGCACTCAGAATTTTTCTGTTAGAAATTAATTTCTTTTAAGGCTTGGTGGTATTTTGCTTCTCACAAATATCTTGCTGAAATGCAAAGACTTCTAGGAAGAGGTATATCATTAAGCTTTATCAATAAAAACATGAGGTCATGGACAAGGGAGTTGAAAATAGGAAGAAAGTATGTTAGTCAGGATAAGACAGGCTAAGCTGTGATAACACATACATCCTCTCACCTGAATGCTTTTACACAGCAAGGTTTGACACTTGAGACACCTTTTGTCCATGTGTTAGGATAAGGATCCAGATCATTTCCATCCTACTGTTTCTGCTTTTTCTAATGGTGACAACCATGGTCTCTGCCCAAAGGATGTGGCGTGTGTCACCTCCACAAACATCCTGTTGATCAGAATTCAGTCCGATTTTCCACCTTATATAAATAACATGAGGAAATATCTTCCAATATATGCAGGCATAGAAAATGATGTAATGAACTCACACAACACTGTCTATTCCATTGCAGGGTTATCATTAGTAGTGTGAGGACACTGAAAGAGAGGGTAACAAATTCCAAATACAAATTTAGCTAATTTCAACAACCATCTAGAAACTAGGCCTGCTCTGTATAAAAATGTAAAATTTAGAAATCACAGCTACCTGATTCCACATATGTATTCTTCCAATGTGGACCTTTGTCATCCCCTCAGGTGTAGACCGCCCTTTTGATTACTCCATCTGGTTGTCTCTCAAAACTTACCCTCAGGAAAGATCTGTTCTACTGTTTTCTACTAAGGCCTAGGGATGTCCCCATTGGGAGCACAACTGAACAGAGTTCCCTACTTATTTCACATTCCTAAGAAGTACATAGCTAGTGTGCTAATCATCCTTTCAAGTAACGTGGATTTAAGAGAATGCCAGTAATTTTAAATCTGTATTTTAAAAAGAAACAAAAGAAAACATTTGATTTGCAGATTTAATATGCTCTGTAAATCTCATACTCATACCAGCTCCTTTGAAACAGGAAGCTGACCTTCCAGAAGCAAGAGATGCAAAGAAAAGACCAAGTAGACTCACTTTGAATAAATTATAATCTTAATTGGCATTCGTTTTATTTAAATATTTTTTAACAAAAGGGATTTTCCGAGTCTCATCATGATTTGCAATTAAGCTGGAATGCACCACTGAGACGTTAAGAGACGGAAAACAAAATTTTGTTTTTGTTGGAGAACCAACTTTATAGGTATCATTTTATCACTAAAATGATAGAGGAATATTTAGCCAATAGTCGACTTACCTCGGGAATTTCTTTTCATCAAGACAAGGAGATAAAAATGTAAATTCTTTATAGAAATCTATTTCAGAAGATTTTTTTTGTCATTCTTTTACAGAAAATACTGTTTCACCTTATCTTACATAATAAAAATTGATTATCAGCTCAATTCAGTAAGCTGTGTGCAGGAATTACTCTTGACACTGTCACCAACATTAAAGAGTTTAACAAATGTTTCATAAATAAAATGAAGATGATTATGATAAGTGATTTCTCATTATCATTTTTTTCAGTCTGATAAGTCTAGCAAAATGCCAGGTGATTCCCGTCACTGTAGAAGTCAATTGGCAGGCAATAAATAATTTTTACAAAATGATTGAATCAATGTCAGCCTCAGAGTACAAACTCTGCTGGGCATTTATGGGTAGAGCGGTGATTATGATTATTTCTGAAGTCACTGCTCGGAGCATGATGTTTAAATAAATAATGGATTTATTGAGGGTTAGAGAAACGGCCTCACAGTAAACAGGCAAGGTTGGTGTACATTATGAAAGGAAACCAAAGCAAACTACAAAACCACCACCAGCACCATAGCAACATCCAGCTTCCAACTTCTTAGAATCGCATGCAATTGGTCGCCAAGTATTTGATGGAAATAGTCCTTCACACCAGGTCCGTTAGATGAAAAATGCCGGTCCTATTGATATTTCTTTCAGGACACATGATTTTGATGGTTTTGATTTCTTTTATCTTTCTTTTGTCTGGTGGCCATGACCTAATCATCTGTATGAACAGGGAGATGATGAGGCTGAATAGAGCAGCTGCATGATGGACCATCGCAGTGGTCAGGACCCAGAGGACGACTCAGGTCCCCGGAGGGAGGACCGGTGCCTGGGAAGCTGCAGATCAAGGAGCACAGCTTCTTCGTAGCTCGACACAACATGACACATTCTTCGGCAGCGGCATCTGAAATACGAGACTGTGGAATGAACTTGACTGGAAGTAAGGGTGCTTTCCTGAAGGAAAGGGAAAATCAGAGAGAGAGAGGGAAAAAACGGCTTGGTTATAAGCACAATGATTAGAACCCAGTTCAAGTTGAAACATAAAAGGCTTTCGGTTTTGTTTTGTTTTGTTTCCTAAACAGACATCAGTGAATATGGCAGATGCAGCTTTGACTATCTTCAGCTGTAACCCTTGTGCGATCTAAATCCAGTCTCCTTATATTCTTGGCAGCTTGAAAATGTTGAGTGAGATTTTAAAAAGAAAAAGATATATAACACATGAGACTGTTAATGCACACGTTTTCTAAAGGTTGTGGAAAAAAAGAAAAGATATTGGGGCAATTACATTTTCCAAAATGGTATACACTTAAAGTTAAGATAAATGAAGTTTATCTTTCTGTTAAGAAGTAAATGCTTAACACATGCCTAGGATAAGTTATTTCAGGTCAGCATCTCTTAGGAAATTTTCTTCCAGCCCCATCACCAAACACACAACTTTCTGTAGTCATGAATGCCCTCATTTTATAAATGGACAACACGCTTACTGCCAATTTAAATCAAACCAGTAAACACACAAAGATAGTATCTTTTTCCTAATATTTCTTTCTAATAACTCTTTTTTGTCATGAGCTTTCATATGTGGGGATTGGGTAAGAAGGACCTTAGATTATTATGCTCAGTGAAATAAGCCAGGCAGAGAAAGACAAATGCCATATGACTTCACTTGCGGAATATAAAAACAAAGCAAAACAGAATGAACAAAACAGCAGTAGACTCATAGACACTGACGAGTGACTGGTGATTACGATGGGGGAGGGTTTGGGGTGTGTGGGTGGGGATAGTGAGGGCGATAAAAGGGCACGAAATTTCTCAATCATAATATAACTTGGTGACAGGAATGTAGTACAGCATGGAGCATGTAGTCAATGATTCTTTAACATCTTCCTATGTTGGTAGGTAGTAACCGCACTAGAGGGGGTGAGGATTTAATAATATGGGAAACTGTTAAACCACTGTATTGTAACCAATACAAGACTGTATATCAATGATACTTCAATACAAAAAAAGGGGGGGCTTAGATTTAAGAGAATTAGTTGAGGAAAGAGTGGAGTCAGCAAAACTAAATTTGACCTTCTTTAATTTTTTTCCTAAGTATATGATTTTTTTGACAGTGTTTTAGAAATGCAAAGGACTGATCTCATAAAAGCCCATTTGAATGGTTTAGTCCATATAATTGATGGATCTGGCCAAATTCTAATCTATGTTGGGAATAAATATAGAATGTGAAGGAATAAACTCCTATAGGCCAGGATAATTTTTGCTGCAAAGATGGAGCTTTTAAAGGTAGAGTTTGATAAGTCTTCAGTGCCATTTTTTTAAAAACTTGAGAAATGGAATTCTTTGGAATTGATAACAAAGGAGCTGCTTTTGTATGACCTTAATTATCATTATCTCTTAGTTATTTTCTAAATGTTATTTATAAATGGAATTCATAAATGAGAGGATGGCCCTGATCTCCTCAGATCAATTTTTCAGATATACCAAAATTTACAGTATTAAGAAGCCATTCCAACTTTGAATTATGACTTGCTCCCTCCAACAAACATTTATTGAACAAAGATATACTGTTTTATACAAGGCATCAGAATCAGTCTTTACAGCAGTGAATCAAAATCCTCCATTTGTGTAATAGAAAGCACACTGAATTTTGCCAAATCCACTTGGTGTTCTAATAATGCTCATTCCATTGATTCAGCCTAAAAAATAGGTATTTTTAACTAAGAAATTTTACAATTTAAGTAAATGTTGACAGTCAGTTGAATGAGCTTTCTCAGAGGCTACATTTTAATCTATGTATCTAAGTATTTCTGAATTCAAATTGGAAATACCCATAATAATATGGCAATTAGCTTCAAAACCACCCTTGAATTTTTATGAAACACTCTTGATACTGACAGTGTTTAGAAAGCCAGCCAATAATTCTACCTCTCAATATTGATATAAGACAGTTTGTCCACATAAATAAAAGCAATTTCTTACGTGTTAAATAAAACTACTTACTTATTCATCTTAATTGGAGAATAAGATTGTCATATATCAAAAACATAAAAAGGATGTCAAATGTGGAAGAAACAGTGAGGTTGAGAGGGCAGAGATATAGCATCATGACTTTGAATTCGTGTTTGAGAAACATTGATGTGGAGAAAGAAATGGATTAATTTTATAGTTCACAAAGGTGAGAATTGCTAAATTACCTAGAGATGGATTAAGCCTAAATATAGGGAAGAATTTTGCATCAAAGCTTTCCAAAAAAAGGATGAATTGACCCAGGAGGCTGTGATTTCTTTCTCATTAGGAATATTCAAGAACAGGAAGGAATTTTTTCATTCACTTAACAAATGTATTGCCTGCCTTCATATCATGCTTCAGGTACTGTGTGGGCACTGGTAATAAAATGATGTGTGAATTTGGATGAGATATCTGCCCTAATGGAACTTTCAGTTGAGTGGAGGAGACAGATACAAAATGAAGATGTTCTACCTTAGGGGTGAGAACAGTACAATAGCAGCAAAAGTGGGGCTAGAAGAGTATGTGATAACATGGGCTTATCTTAGAGTGGAATGTCAGGGTAAGAAGTGACAGCTGAGTTGCGAGCTAAAGGCAAAGAATGAGTAAACTAGGTAGAGAGGAAATACATGCAAAGTAACAGAGATAGGAGCAAACATGGCCCATTCAAGAAACTGAAAGAAGCTAATATTGGGACAAGGAGAGTGAGGGGAACACAGTATGCAGTTGGAAAGGCAACCAGAGGCAAGACTTTGTGTGACTTATAGGCTATGTTAAGAATTTCTGGTGTTTGATTTTGCTTTTTATCCCAAGAACACTGGGATACTCTTTAAAAAAATTTTTTAAAGAGTATTATGATCAGATTTGGGTTTTAAAAAAGATCATTCTATTGACACTAAGGTAGAGAATTTATTGGAAGGGAGCAAGAGTGGATATGGGTGTGGATAAGGCATTTTGAATAATATATTAATCTGGAAGGAAGCTGCTGCCTACTTGGACTAGGCTGGTGGCAGTGGAGATAGGGAGAAGAGGATAAATTTGAAAAATACTTAAGAAGTGAATCACTAGGCTCTGGTGTCAGTATGGGAGGATTTCAGGGTAACTAGGAGGTGTGTGTGATCAAATAGAGGGACTGTTTGATGAAGTTTGAAGGCGGGAATGGGGAGGGATGATCATGAATTTGGATGCAGACATCTTAGTTTTGAGGTACCCTTAAAGAGTCCAAGAAGAGAGATAAAACAGGGATCTCTTTATATTCATTTGGAACTCAGAGGAGTAATCTAGAGCAAAAATAAAATTAGTGAATCAAATCATACCCATGGGAATGAATGACATAGTCTGTGAAGTGAAAAGAGAAGAGGGCCAAGTGTTGAGAAACTTCACTATTTCATGGCTGGGCAAAGAGAATAAACATGCAAAAAAAAATCCATATAGGGAGATACCTATTACTTACCAAAAATCAAGAGGAAAGAACATTTGAAGAAGTGGCAAGAAGTCAACAATGTCAAACACACCTGAGAAATCAAGACTCAGTAATGTCCACTGGATTTCATGACAGATAGTCCATTCATGACCTTGGGGAAAGGAAGAGAGGATTCATGTATGAGACAAGTTGTTAGATGAGATAAATTCTAAGGTTGCTTTCAGCTGTTTCTTCAAATTTTTGTCATGGAAAAATACATTTCTAAATTATTTTATGAGAAGGTTGTTGCCTGCCCCCTCAAAAATGTTTTCTAAATTCAGGACAGTATTTATTGGAAAAAACACAATGTAAATTTGGGTAATAATGTTTGCAACTTTTCAAAAACAGTGGTCAAAGTGAAAATATTTATAGCTTTTCTTTTTGTTTTAATAAAAATCCATTCAGCTGAGCTCCTTCCTGAACTTCCTCTCCACAGCAATTTATGCAACGTTCCAGTTGGGATCTCAAGGCTGATTTTAAACACCTTCATTCTTTCCTTAATCTGGGAAACCAATGGGACATATTAAATTCTAGCTGCTGTACTAAACTATAGTTCTTCAGAAGTGCAAGATCCTTTCCTGGTGATAAATTTATCTAAAGCTAGGAAAATCCTAATAGTTTTTCGGAGGTTGCCAGAGATCATTTTCCACTGCTAAATGGCAGCTGGGGTCTATTCTTAGCTCCGTAACTGATTCATGGCCTGATTCGCAATATGGCCCCCACTAAGTTTTGTGCGATAATTTCCCTACCTATAAGATACGTTACTCTCACTGATCTCCATTCAGAGTTCTGTGGATATAGTTATATCGGTGATGGTCACGTACAAATTGTTATGACAACGCAAAGTCTTTCTTCAAATGTAATTATCTAGAATCCTCTTTTCAAGACTGCGTTCCTTTCAGTGTCAGATGGTTGGGTTTTAATTACTGGCTCTTGGCTGTATGGATGGTTCAAACTACCCCCAGAATTTCTGGGTCTCTTGCTCAACTCGGTACCATATTAAGTAAATGCTGACTCTGTCTTCCCACTGAGCAATACTTTAATACCACAGCCTGTACTGGCTCTGTGAATAGCAAGTAGACCACGCAGCCGCCTCCGACGCCTCCCTCTGTCTCCCTGCTGGTTGCCCTCCGAGAGACTTCAGCTGAGAGGACAGAGGGAACCGCCTTTGTGGGTCTCTGCTCTCTCCCTTCGTTGCTCCCTGTGGATCCTTCCATCAGTGGCAACTCCTCCCACTTACACTCTCAGCACTTTTTCCTCTCACAAGTTGCGGAAGAGCCTCCTGACAACCGTGTGGCAGGGGCAGCCTTGCTTTTAGTGGCTTCTCAAATTAGTAGTCTGCTCTCAGAGTCAGCGTCTCTCAGCGGTGAGATTCAACGACCTTCACTCTGGCATCCCCCTGCAGCTCTTAACAGCAGAGCTGTTTAAGCCTACAATGTTTACTGCTCTTGGCTCCTGACCAATAGCCACTCACATGCCGGCTTATGCCGCCTCCAGCATCTCTGGATCCCTTCTTGGCAATTCTTAGCTAAATCCTTAACCAGTTAAGGAACTCAGCATCACTCTCAGTCATATCTGGAAGGTTATTACAAAAAGGCTCTCCTGGAGCACCTGAAATGGCTCCGATGGTTACATTCTCTCAAAAGAAGCCCTTCCAAGCACTCGTTTAAAAATCATCCTAGAGTTAGGGAGAAAAGAGTGTTCAACACCTGCTATGCTGTCACTCTTTTGATTTTCCTTTCTTATTGAGGTTAATCAATGTCCTAAAATTAATGTACTCAAGGCAGATTTTCTTAATCATTAATATTCCTTCAAAAGGCAGTGTTCTTACGACTCGATAGTGCTCCATCTTGACGTAGAGGACTCGGAAACTGTCTTTTCATGAATATGCTTCTACTTCATAAGGCACTTGACAGTAACATTTGGCATGGAGCAGGAAGAGTTTCGGGTACCGCACAGCACACTACAAGGAAAACCATATAATGTGGTATCTATGGGCACAAAAACCTGACATTAGAATGACCTGTATTAAAATCCTGCTCCTTTCACTTGAAGAAAATTGTAGATTTCTTCAGAAAACTAGATTTCCTTTCTGACTCAGCCAAGAAGTCTCTTAATTTTCACTGGTCTCAATTTTATGTCACAGGTTTTCACAGGTAGAATTTGGGTGTCTTCTCTTGAGTCAAAGAAGGAACTTAAAGATAATTCTTGCTAGCCCATCTCTTCTTCCTCCAGCTCACTGCCCTGTCTTTACCAGAGCACCTAAATTTTTAGCAGAGCTACTTCTCTGATCTCAAGATGACTAAGTTCAAAGTACAAATTTTTGGTGTACACACTTTTTTTTTAAAAGGACAGTCCTGACAGGTTTTCTCACCATGCATTCCCAAGTGCTGTTTTTTTTTCTTCCTTACTCACATTTATTGTTTTTTTCCCCCTTTTGTTCAAATGTATACGCTTGGGATCAGAAGTGAAACACTGTAATTTAGTACCTGGAAGAATGGATACCTTACTTGGTTTCATAGTGAAAATTCACTCAGCTCTGGAATGAAATTTTGAGAGCCATCTGCTACTGGAATACTCCATCAGCTTGTCTGCAGAAGTCCAAGGAGCTCTCTACCAGAGAACTTAAAAGAGCTCCTTGAAATATTGGGAGAATTTTGGTTAGTAGTTATGACAGAGAGTGAACTTGTAGCATTCCTAACATATGCCTAATAAGGCCACAGAAATGATGCAAAGGCCTTTTCTCTTTAACTTCTTGATATTTGGGCAGGAATGGCAGGAGTCCCACTTTGGTGGTGTCAAGGAGGTGAGATATAGAGGAACCTCCTCACTGTGCAGGTAACCTTTGGCTAAGTCGTGACTCTTAGACCCAGGTAGTGAGAAGGGTACCTGATATCCATGACCTCATTTATTCCACATCAGGAGACCCAGTAAATTTTGGCTCTTTCAGCCATACCCTGGTATGTGGACCACCTCTTGGAAAAGAGATCCAATTTCTTCCACAGTCCCCCCTCCATTTCCAGTGGCCAGAGAATGGTCAGTGAAACATGTGGACGATGGCAAAAGTATATTTTTAGTAATATAAACATTCATTGTGGGGGTGGGAGGTGTTGACTTACTAATCTATATGCTTTCCTTGTCCACTGCCTCATCAGAGCTATCCAGTGACCCAAGGACAACTATAAAAATAAATAAATAAAAATAAATAATAAGCTAAATTGAAAATAGAAGAATAAAGAAAGAAACAGTCTATGCTGAATTTTTCTTTCTTTAAACATGGGTTTCTTTCATTTCCATTTGAGTAAAGTCACAGGTTGCTGGGGGAAAGAATATCCTTGGTGCTTCCATGGCTGGGATGTGGACTTCCCATCTGCGTCTGCCTGTATGTCGCCCAGGACAGTCTGGCCACATGAGCCCTAGCTATTGTCGAGCCCGGGATACTCTGAAGTCACCACAATATCAGTGGACATGAGCAGCCTTAATCTCCAATGGGCTGTCACCTTCCACACCCTCTGACTGCCAGGGGAACCCAACTTCCTTTATGTAGATGCTTGTTATTGTGTTGGCCACATCACTACAAAGAGCCAAAGTTACCTTAGATGATGTCCCAATGTCACTTCAGAGAGGAATCCAAAGTAACTAATCCAATGATAAAGTCTGAAAATTCACGTTTTTAAAGAATTTCAACCTAAGTGGTCATGGAAATGTGGCCAAGCCCTTAATGACAGATAACCACAAAGGCTGATTGTTACTATTACTGTCATCTGATATTACAGTAAGAGACAGCTGTTTTGATATTTTAAAGATACAGATTATCTGATATTTAAACTGATGTTAAAGCAATGCATGTTTTCCCTCCATTCTCCCATTAAATAATATAGGATGTTGATGTATTGATATTGGATAAGAAAATGATGTATCTGTGAAATGATACTTTGATTTTTTTCCAGGCGTAGGGCACATTAGATTAAAATAAAGATATTAACAGAAACAAACCCATTTTATTCAGTCAGTGAGGCTGCAAAGGGGTCAAAGTGGAAATCACAGGACTTCAAGCTAGCATAGTTTGGGAATATTTCGGTCAGAAGCAGTCAAAGCATATATGCAATGGCTTAAATATACCAAGAGCTTGGTTGTGGGGGAGAATGCCTTCATGTAAGCAAACTGAGCACCGTCTTCTGCAGACAATCCTGTACTAAAACAAGTGTGCAGTAGCCCCGCGTCCCGGTGCTGGCCTCCTGGCACAGGCTGGCGGGCAGCCCAGGCCCAGCCTGCTGAGAGAGAAAACTGACAGGAAGAAAACAAAGCAGCCGCACAAGATGAAGTCTGAGGGGGGATGTGGAGACCCTTCTGGGTGAGCTAGGGAAACAAAGGTCAAGGCTTTGCTTGTGAGGCACCTTCAGAGCCAGACCCACTGCTGGGGTGTCCTAGTTTCACAGCAGGCCAGGTCCTGTCTTTGGGAAAGTACACACAATACACAAGCTACTGCAGAGTGGGAGACCTGAAGTGTGCTGTTAGGAACAGATACTCTTCAGCAGCCACTGTTTTGTTGTTAGCATCTGTCAATTGTAGGATATCTTGATTTCAAAGTCTATTTATTGACCTGGGCTAGGATCAATGACTCTCCAGGATTAAGACAATCAGTGGAGTGCTTCAGTCTGAGAAGGTACAGGAAAAAGTGACACCACATCAGTAAGTTCTTCTGGATGACAGTGCAGAGAGATACTCAGTCTCCTGGCCACAGGCTCCAGGACCCAGGTCTTAGTCAAATATCTTTCACTGCATGATTGTTGGTCAGAGACCAACAATTGTTCTTGGCTGAAGAACATAGTAATCTGTTTTTTTCTAGACTCCCCTGTTTTACCAAATCATGATGACCTCTTTGACAAACCCAGCTTGACAGTTTATTCAGTAGATAATGATTGAGTTCCTACTATGTGCCATACACCTCGTCAGTATTTCTTGGCTCTTAGCATATGTTATATTGTTGTCATTTTTTTGACCATGTCCCATCTAAGGCCATCAAATTTCAAAGCTCAAGGTGACACTATTCATATTACATTCTATATAAATGACCTCTTTTGGAGTTGTACTATGCAGAAGCTTTATTATTTTAACTGATAACAGTATGTGTGTAGGCTCTGGGTTGGACAGATGTTAACATTTATTAAAAACTTGGTTATTCCAATAATGATGGAGACTAAGAGTGGTACCTGGTTACACACCCTTAAGAATTCAATTCCAGCTCACTTTTAAGGTCTCAGTTCAGGCTTCACTCCATACTCCATTGATCTTCTGACATACTTAAAATAATCCTAAGTGCAAAATATAGCCTTTATATCAGCATATTGTTTTCAACTATTTGTAATTGTTTCCATCAATCTTCTGGAACTGAAAGGACTGTAAGTTCTTTGAGAGTAGAACCAATGGCTTCTTGAAGTTATCCCTAGGGTTTCATAAGATGCTGCACATAGCAGTTGCTCAGTTAATGGAAGCATGGTAATATGACAATGATGATTATGGTAAGTTTATCTCCTCTGGGGAAAGAATCATTTCAAGTGTATATACAGGTTGTTCAAGTGGTTTGGTCCCTGAACATTCAATAGTAAGTGTTTTTTTATGACTATTTTGTTCTTATTCCTTACCTTGAGAATGTGAACAGTTTCATATTTGGGAGAGATTTCATTGCAATATCACTTTTATTAGGGAAAAGAACTGAGTTTAAATATAACACAGATAAAAATGATGTAGCCATAGATTCCCATTGTTTATTTTAGCCAAAGACAAGAAACATTTTTGCTTTTACCCAACTATATGAACTATTTTTATAGTAAATGAAATAGTAGTTTCATTCATTTATCATGTGATTTTATACACAGAATCACAGTTCTCTATGCTTTCAGAACCAATAAGTTCATTGAAACTTATGCAGGGGGTCTCTGGCCAAACCTTGTCCTGTTGTTTACCGAGATCACTTGGAAGTAAGTTAGCCCTTTTTGTTCCAATTTCCCAGTTACTTTTATATTCTTTGATGGTATTTTCAGTTTTCTCATATATATGAGAGAGATTTACAACTCATAATTTGGAAACTGCTAATAGATTTCACAGATTAAACTTTACTATTTATTTAATTTTCAAAGTTAGTTTTGAAGTAGTGTAACTGGAAACTACAAATATAAACAAATGAAAGCAAAAAAAAGTCAATCAAAGATCCAATTTTTAAGTATATATTGCTTAGAAAAGTGTTAGACCTGAGACTGGGACATAGAAGATCTTAAACCATGGCTTTTGTACTCAGAGAATATATAATCTGAAGATTGATGGAAACAGTTACAAATAGTTGAAAACAATATGCTGATACAAAGGCTATATTTTGCATTTAGGATTATTGTAAGTATGTCAGAAGATCAATGGAGAGTGGGGTGAAGCTTGAACTGAGACCTTAAAAGTGAGTTGGAATTGAATTCTTAAGGGTACATAACCAGGTACCACTCTTAGTCTCCATCATTATTAGAATAACCTAGTATTTAATAAACATTAACATCTCTGTCCAACCCAGAGCCTACACACATGTTTTTCCTCAGCCTCAAATTCAATGTCACTTTTCCACCACAGGCCCCTTGACTCCATGGTATTTGATTTCTCCAGTGTACTTCTCATTTCATCTGGATTCTTCCTTTGTTGCATTTATCAAACCTGCAGTCAAATACTTACTTGAGTAACTATATTTTAATGCTTGTCTCCTTGATAAAACTGCAGGTTCCAAAGGGTGAGGATCAGGTATATTTTGTTCATTATGTAATACAGTGCCTGACCCACGCTAGGCACTTGATGCCTAAGGTACATGAAGGAATGAGCCAAGCAGAGCAGCCACTGGGGGAATAAAGATAACCGAAGCTTAGGGTCCATCTTGAAGAACACACAGTGTAACAAAGAGCCCATAACGAGGTTAAGATTTTTAAGATGAGCTTTTCTAGAAAAGTTTTATAATAAAGAATATTCAATGTGGAGAGGATTTATAGTGTTCCTGACTTGTGAAGATCACTTTGTCCCACAATATATAATTCAAGCTACCTAATATAAGACTGAATGGGTTCACTACAAGATCTACTTGCAGATTTTAAAGAATTATGAGACAAATGCCTTTGAAAGAGTAAATGCACCTGAAGCACAGTAGCCTTAAAATAAATTATAACCCCAAATGGTACTCTAGGGGCAGTGGAGAGATTCAAAATGCTCTTTGTTCTTTGATTTTTTTTCCCTCTTTCATATGTAATTATTCATCTCTTTTGTCTTTGGAATTATTGTTTTATGCTTCACATTTTGGCTTGTTTATTATATAACAAGATTAATAACCATCACACAAAAATAGCCGGTAATTACATGCACTTACTATTTTATGAAGCAAAGGAGATGGCAATTAACAGGTTTTAGAACACAGGAGATTTTGTTTTTAGACTGTTTTCTCTCATATTAATCACTGTATGTAAGACATCACACTACTAAGTTGTAATGGTTGTCATTGCCTTGGATGAAAGAGATGATAATTAAGCAGGGTGTATGTGTGGATAAATACAAATATCAAATACAAAAATTGTCCTTAGTGAAGGCTTAAGAGGAATACAATTACCTCAAACAAGGGTAAACATTTTATTTATTTTTTATTTCTATTTCTTCTTATATTTTTATTAAGGTATTATTGATATTCACTCTTATGAAGGTTTCACATGAAAAAACAATGTGGTTACTACATTTACGCATATTATCAAGTCCCCACCCATACCCCAATGCAGTCACTGTCCTTTAGTGTAGTAAGATGCCACAGATTCACTATTTGCCAGCTCTGTGCTACACTGTTTTCATGGTGACCCCCCCCCCCCCGTTAATCCCCTTCTCCCTCCCTCCCCGCCCACCCTCCCACACCCCTCCCCTTTGGTAACCACTAGTTCCTTCTTGGAGTCTCCGAGTCTGCTGCTATTTTGTTCCTTCAGTTTTGCTTTGTCATTATACTCCACAAATGAGGGAAATCATTTGGCACTTGTCTTTCTCCACCTGGCTTATTTCACTGAGCATAATATCCTCCAGCTCCATCCATGTTGTTGCAAATGGTAGAATTTGTTTCTTTCTTATGGCTGAATAGCATTCCATCGTGTATATGTACCACCTCTTCTTTATCCATTCATCTACTGATGGACACTTAGGTTGCTTCCATATCATGGCTATTGTAAAAAGTGCTGCAATAAACATAGGGGTGCATATGTCTATTTGATTGTGAGAAGTTGTATTCTTTGGGTAAATTTCAAGGAGTGGGATTCCAGGGTCAAATGGTATTTATATTTTTAGTTTTTTGAGGAACCTGCATATTGCTTTCCACAATGGTTGAACTAGCTTACATTCCCACCAGCAGTGTAGGAGGGTTCCCCTTTCTCCACATCCTTGCCAGCATTTGTTGTTCTTAGTCTTTTGGATGGTGGCCATCCTTACTGGTGTGAGGTGATATCTCAGTGTGGTTTTAATTTGCATTTCCCTGATGATTAGTGATGTGGAGCATCTTTTCATGTGTCTTTTGGCCATCTAAATTTATTCTTTGGAGAACTGTCTCTTCATATCCTCTGCCCATTTTTAATCGGGTTGTTTTCTTTTTGGGTGTTGAGGCGGGAAATGCCTTTATATATTTTGGAGGTAAACCCCTTGTTGGATATCTCATTTACAAATATATTCTCCCATACTGTAGGATGCCTTTTTGTTCTATTGATGGTGTCCTTTGCTGTACAGAAACTTTTTAGTTTGATGTAGTCCCATGAGTTCATTTTTATTTTTGTTTCTCTTGCTAGAGGAGATGGGTTCAGGAAGAAGTTGCTCATGCTTACATTCAGGAGATTTTTGCCTATGTTGTCTTCTAAGAGTTTTATGGTTTCATGAATTACATTCAGGTCCTTGATCCATTTCAAGTTTACTTTGGTGTATGGGGTTAAACAATAATCCAGTTTCATTCTCTTGCATGTAGCTGTCCAGTTTTGCCAACACCAGCTGTTGAAGATGCTGTCGTTTCCCCATTGTATATCCATGGGTCCTTTATCGTATATTAATTGACCATATATTGTTGGGTTTATATCAGGGCTCTCTAGTCTGTTCCATTGGTCTATGGGTCTGTTCTCGTGCCAGTACTAAATTGTCTTGAGTATTGTGGCTTTGTAGTAGAGCTTGAAGTCAGGAAGCATAATTCCCCCACTTTATTCTTCCTTCTCAGGATTGCTTTGGCTATTTGGGGTCTTTTGTGGTTCCATATGAATTTTAGAATGATTTTCTCTAGTTGAAGAATGCTGTTGGTAATTTGAAAAGAATTGCATTGAATCTGTAGATTGCTTTAGGCAGGAAAGCCATTTTGACAATATTAATTCTTCCTACCCATGAGCACCAGATGTGTTTCCATTTATTGGTTTCTTTAATTTCTCTCATAAGTGTCTTGTAGTTTTCAGAGTATAGGTCTTTCACTTCCTTGGTTAGGTTTATTTCTAGGTATTTTATTCTTTTTGATGCAACTGTGACTGGAATTGTTTTCCTGATTTCTCTCTCTGCTAGTTCATTGTTAGTGTATAGGGATGCCACAGATTTCTGAGTATTAATTTTGTATCCTGCAACTTTGCTGAATTCAGATATTAGATCTAGTAGTTTTGGAGTGGATGTGTTAGGGTTTTTTGTGTACAATATCATGTCATCTGCAAACAGGGACAGTTTAACTTCTTCCTTGCCAATCTGGATGCCTTTTATTTCTTTGTGTTGTCTGCTTGCCATGGCTAGTACCTCCAGTACTATGTTGAATAGAAGTGGCAAGAGTGGCGTCCTTGTCTTGTTCCTGATCTTCAAGGAAAAGCTTTCAGCTTCTCGCTGTAAAGTACAATGTTGGTTGTGGGTTTGTCATATATGGCCTTTATTATGATGAGGTACTTGCCCTCTATACCCATTTTGATAAGAGTTTTTATCATGAATGGATGTTGAATTTTGTCAAATGCTTTTTCAGCATCTATGGAGATGATGTTGTGGTTTTTGTCCTTCTTTTTGTTGATGTGATGGATGATGCTGATGGATTTTCAAATGTTGTACCATCCTTGCATTCCTGGAATAAATCCTACTTGATCATGGTGTATGATCCTTTTGACGTATTTTTGAATTCAGTTTGCTAATATTTTGTTGAGTATTTTTGCATCTATGTTCATCAGGGATATTGGTCTGTAATTTTCTTTTTTTGTAGTGTCTTTTCCAGGTTTTGGTATTAGAGTGATGCTGGCTTCATAGAATGAGTTTGGAAGTATTCCTTCTTCTTCTACTCTTTAGAAAACTTTAAGGAGGATGGGTATTAGGTCTTCACTAAATGTTTGATAAAATTCAGCAGTGAAGCCATCTGATCCAGACGTTTTGTTTTTAGGTAGGTTTTTTATTACCAGTTCAATTTCGTTGCTGGTAGTGGTCTGTTCAGATTTTCTGTTTCTTTCTAGGTCAGCCTTGGACGGTTGTATTTTTCTAGAAAGTTGTCCATTTCTTCTAGGTTATCCAATTTGTTAGTATATAATTTTTCATAGTATTCTCTAATAATTCTTTGCATTTCTGTGGTGTCCATGGTGATTTTTCCTTTCTCACTTCTGATTCTGTTTATGTGTGTAGACTCTTTTTTTCTTGATAAGTCTGGTTAGGGGTTTATCTATTTTGTTTATTTTCTCGAAGAACCAGCTCCTGCTTTCATTGATTCTTTCTATTGTTTTATTCTTCTCGATTTATTTATTTCTGCTCTGATCTTTATTATGTCCCTCGTTCTACTGACTTTGGGCCCCATTTGTTCTACCTTTTCTAGTTTTGTTAATTGTGAGTTTAGACTGCTCATATGGGATTGTTCCTCTTTCTGAAAGTAGGCCTGTATTGAAATATACTTTCCTCTTAGTAGGCCTTCACAGGGTCCCACAGATTTTGTGGTGTTGAATTATTGTTGTCATTTGTCTCCATATATTGTTTGATCTCTGTTTTTATTCGGTCATTGATCCATTGGTTATTTAGGAACATGTTGTGAAGCCTCCATGTGTTTGTGGGATTTTTCATTTTCTTTGTGTAATTTATTTCTAGTTTCATACCTTTGTGGTCTAAGAAACTGGTTGGTACAATTTCAATCTTTCTGAATTTACTGAGGCTCTTTTTGTGGCCTAGCATATTATCTATTCTTGAAAATGTTCCATGTGCACTTAAGAAGAATGTGTATTCTGCTGCTTTTGGGTATAGAGTTCTGTAGATGTCTGTTAGGTCCATCTGTTCTATTGTGTTGTTCAGTGCCTCTGTCTCCTTACTTATTTTCAGTCTGGTTGATCTGTCCTTCAGAGTGAGTGGAGTGTTGAAGTCTCCTAGGATGAATGCATTGCATTCTATTTCTCCTTTTAATTCTGTTAGTATTTGTTTCACATATGTAGGTGCTCCTGTGTTGGGTGCATAGATATTTATAATCGTTATATCTTCTTGTTGGATTGACCCTTTTATCATTATGTAACGTCCTGTTTTGTCTCTTGTGACTTTCTTTGTTTTGAAGTCTATTTTGTCTGATACTAGTACTGCAACTCCTGCTTTTTTCTCCCTATTAGTTCCATGAAATATCTTTTTCCATCCCTTCACTTTTAGTCTGTGTATGTCTTTGGGTTTAAAGTGAGTCTCTTGTAGGCAGCATATAGATGGGTCTTGTTTTTTTTATCCATTCAGTGACTCTATGTCTTTTGATAGGTGCATTCAGTCTATTTACCTTTAGGTTGATTATGGATAGGTATGTACTTATTGCCATTGCAGGCTTTAGATTTGTGGTTACCAAAGGTTCAAGGTTAACTTCCTTACTACCTAAGAGTCTAAGTTAACTCACTTAATATGCTATTACAAACACAATGTAAAGGTTCTTTTTTTTTCTTCCTCCTCCATTCTTTATATATTAGGTATCATATTCTGTACTCTGTATGTCCCTTGATTGACTTTGGAGATAGTTATTTTAATTTTTGCCTTTACTTAGTAATTAGCTGTTCTACTTTTTTTACTGTGGCTTTATTACTTCTGGTGATAGCTATTGAACCGTAGGAACACTTCCATCTATATTAGTCCCTCCAAAATACACTGTAGAGATGGTTTGTGGGTGGTAAATTCTCTCAGCTTTTGCTTATCTTGAAATTATTTAAACCCTCCTTCAAATTTAAATGATAATCTTGCTGGATAAAGTATTCTTGGTTCAAGGCCCTTCTGCTTCATTGCATTAAATACATTATGCCACTCCCTTCTGGCTTGTAAGGTTTCTGTTGAGAAGTCTGATGATAGCCTGATAGGCTTTCCTTTGTATGTGATCTTATTTCTCGCTCTGGCTGCTTTTAATAGTCTGTCCTTATCCTTGATCTTTGCCATTTTAATTACTATATGTCTTGGTGTTGTCGTCCTTGGGTCCCTTGTGTTGGGAGATCTGTGCATCTCCATGGCCTGAGAGACTATCTCCTTCCCCAGATTTGGGAAATTTTCAGCAATTACCTCCTCAAAGACACTTTCTGTCCCTTTTCTCTCTCTTCTTCTTCTGGTACCCGTATAATGCGAATATTGTTCCGTTTGGATTGGTCATACAGTTCTCTCAATATTCTTTCATCTTAGAGATCCTTTTTTCTCTCTGTGCCTCAGCTTCTTTGTATTCCTCTTGTCCAGTTTCTATTTCATTTATCGTCTCCTCCACCATGTCCAATCTGCTTTTATTATCATCCATTGTGCTCTTCAACGATTGGATCTCCAATCGGAATTCATTCCTTATATCTTGAATATTTTTCCGTACTTCCATGAGCATGTTTATGATTTTTATTTTGAACTCCCTTTCAGGAAGAGTCATGAGGTCGATGTCATTTAAATCTTTCTCAGGTGTGGTATTAATAATTTTACTCTGAACCAGATTCCCTTTGACGTTTCATATTTGTATATGGCGCCCTCTCGTGCCCAGAACCTCTACTCCCCGGAGCTGCTCAGCTCCTGAAGCAGTGTTGGGGGTTGCAGGGGAGTGGTATTGGTGCCTGGGGGGAAGAAAGAGCTTTTTGCTGCTACCTGGCTGCTATGCCTGTCTCCACTGCCTGAACCAGTGGTCTGAACACACAGGTATAAGCCTCTATGCTTTGTGTTTGTAGTTGCTGTAGACAGATATTCCCTCTGGCTGGCCTAACACCAGGGTAGGCTTTGCTGGTTTGCGAGCCAGGTGGGGCTGGCCGGGAGAAAGGCAGAATAGGCTGCGTATTGCGGAGGGGGTCCCTGGAGCTGTGTAGCCAGCCAGGGAGCTGGGGCACCTGAAGATCATCTAAGGAGGAAGATTTCTTTTTCCTCCTTAAATATGAGAGTCTATATGGCAAAGCTCCCAACCTGCTGGGCAAAGTGCACCCGGACAATTTTGTCTACCTGTCCTCTCTCCTGAGCAGTAAACTCTGTGCAATCCTTACCCCTTTAGCAGCCCTCTTGCTAAGGGTTTCCTTGTTAGTACGTATCTCAGACTGCCCACCTTTCTTTTGTCCCTGAGTAGCCAGATACAGATCCCTGCTTTCCACAAGTAGCTGGAATCTCAGTCTCTCCAGGAATTCTGCCTGTCTTAGTTTTCCCACCCTGTAATCACGAGGGTATCATGCAAGCACCATGAATTGTAGGTTTACACTCCCAGAGCACATCTCTGGCGTTAGGTATTCAGCAGTCCCAGGCCTCCACTCCCTCCCTGCTCAGTTTCTCTTCCTCCGGCCAGTGAGCTGGGGTGGGGGAAGGGCTTGGGTCCTGCCAGGCCACAGCTTTGGTACTTTACCATGTTCTGTGAGGTCTGCTCTTTTCTCAAGGTGTATGCAGTCTGGCGCAGTCCTCTTTCCTGTTGCTCTTTCAAGATTAGTTGTATTAGTTATATTTTCATATTATATGCTTTTTTAGGAGGAAGCCTGTGTCTCATGTCTCACACCGTCATCTTTAATCCCCAATGGTAAACATTTTAATACAAAGTGAATTAGGAAAACTGATGTTTTCTCTTGTTTAAAAGAAAAATAAAAAAGGTACCACTCTGGTGAGTGACACTGATAGTCGGGGAAGCTATGCATGTGTGAGCAGGGGATATATGGGAAATCTATGGATCTTTTTCTCAATTTTGCTGTGAACTTAGAATTGCTAAAATATATATATAAGGTCTTAAACAAGCAAACAAAAAATAAGAAATGGACTCAAATGTTATCCATGACTGTGGACAAGAAATAAAGATATGTTTAAGGAAGACAATCATATTGGGAAACTTAAGTCCACAAATACTTGGCTACTGCTATTTTATGATAACCAGAAATGTCCTTGACTATGGAGTAGCTTGATGGCACATGACTGTTGCTGGTATAGAAATGGAGCTCAGTCATCAAACTTTCTCTAGGTAAGGCAATGCCTGGGCTCAGGGTCTGAGCTAAAAAATACTCTCTTCCCTTTTGTGGTTTAGGTGCAAATAAATATCCTTCCTCTTACTTTTAGTTCAAACGTAAAAACATCACGTATGTGTGTATAGGTCATGTAATATATAGTATGTATAGTTGAATCATTTAAGGATTCATTCACCAATGAATTATATAACATCTGACTAACAATGGCTTTACAAAAATTAAATTAATGTTCTACGTGACAATAATTCTAGAGGAAGGCAACACAGGGTGCATGTAAGTGCTCAAGGAAGTCATCAAAGAACCAGACAGCTTCTCTCCTTATGATCCTCCACAGTATGTGGTTTTCATCCTCACGGCCTCTAAGTAATACATCCACATTCAGGTAAAAGAGGTGGGAGATGAGAGATTTCCCCCCATTAAACCCTTCTCTAGGGTCTGCTGTCTACATTTTTTTGGCCAAAACTGTATCACAAGGCCACTCATTTCCAACTGCGAGATAGGCTTAGAATTTGAGGATTTTGCTCTCTAGTCTCTTGGAGAGGAAAAGAGAAGCGGGGTTGGATGAGTGTTGTTGAACCAAATTAACAGATTCTACCACAGCTCTACTTAAGAAGGCCTATCCTCCCTTCAAGAGATCCTTCTAATGTGGGTCCTCAGTAAATAGAGAGAGAGGCTAACTGCTCTGGTTACTGTCTGTGTAACAAATTACCCCAAACTTCCTGGCAAAAGCAGTAACTTCTTTTATAAACTCACATATTTTGTGAGTGGGTAATTCAGACAGGGCATCGTGGGAATAGTTTGTTTCTGCTCCACCGTGTTTGCGGCCTCAGCTGAGATGATGGTCTGTGTGGCTGGAAAGGACTTTCATCTCAGGGGCACTGGAATCATATTGAGAGGCTGCTTCGCTCACATGCCAGCATCTGGAGGTGGGGAAGACTTGAAGACTGGGCTCAGCTGGGGGACCAACTGGTACACCACACATGGCTTTCTCTGTGGCTTGGGAACTGGAATCTAAGGGAGAACATCTAAAGAGCAAGTGTGCTGAGAGACCCAGGAAGAAGCTACATGGCCTTTCATGACAGAGACTTGGAAGTCATGTAGTGACTTGTAGAAGCAGTCTCAAGGACACCCAGATTGGAGGATACAAAGACCCCCTTCTTCTCAATGGGAGGAGGCCCAAAGAATTGACAGCCATTAAAAAAAATCTGCCGTAGTAACAATGATGAACTAAGTAGTGAGCATGACCCTCTTGGAATGGCTTTTCTTCAACTTTTTTCCATCTTCTCCATTCCAGTTGCATACTAGGAAAAGATGGTGTTTTATCTATTAGGAGCAAGTCCCTTTTGAGTGTTTCTGAAGGATTGTGAGCTGTTTAACCCCCTAGGAAGGAGAGAGCACAGAGGGATAAGGCCGCCCCATGGTGCTAGCTCGCCATGGAGTATGATTAGCAAGCATGGTCAGGACAGAGATGCAGGCGCATAATTAAGCAATCCCATCTTCACATGAAATGGCTCTCCTGTAAAGTACTGGAGGGGTTTGTCTGTGTGTGAATTCTCTGAGTATAGAAAATTGCTTTTCTATTTTCCATGCAGTTTGGAATGTATGACATGTGTTTGTATGAAGACAGCCAGATATAAGGTTAGATCATTGAAAAAACAGTGAAGTGGAACCGAAGAAGGCTCCTCTTTATCTGAAGTGAAGAGTGGCAGGTTGTTATATTCTTCGCAGTGCAGGAAAAATATCACGGCAACATTTCTGAGTAAACCAGGTCCATGAAGGACAATTTCAGGCACTAGATACCATTTCTGGTTTCAAGGCCTTTATGGTATATATATACTTTGCAGGTAAGTGCAGTGGAATGATTATTTAATCCTGGCTCTGATACTTGCTAACTCTGGGACTCTGGTAAAGTTTCTGTAGCTTTCTCTCAGCTTCTTTTTCTCATCTGAGGAAATGGGGGTAAAAGGTCTATCTTGAATAGCCACTGTGAGGATGAAATGAATATTCTCCCTGGGATATTCTTGCCTATCTGAACTGCTCTGTCCCTGCCTTTGCCCCTAATGATGGGCAGTGTGCAGATCCATAAAGGATATCGTTCCTCCTCAAACTGTTTGTGATGTCATCAAAGACTGAGTCAGCTATCTCTCCCATGTATTTCAAAGAGAGCTCTGGGCTGACTCCCATCAGAACTCTTAACATTCAGCAATTCACGTCACAAATTCTAACTGAAACACGATTATTTGCCAGGTACTGCATGAGGGTCTGGGAATTCAGCAATGAAATAAAACCAGAGCAGTCTCTGCCCTTGTGTTTTTGTGCACTCTAACGGAGCAAAAGAGACAATAAACAAGCAAGCAATTAAGAATAAAAATAATTTCATATAGTGATAGGGGTTATAAGGAATCAAAGAACATGGTAGGAATGAGTGATTCTTGAGGAGAGTCAATAGGCAGATAGGAAAATTCTAGTTGAGGACATGGCATTTGAGTTGAAATCTAAATACTGAGAAGCAGCCAGGCATGTAAACTTAGTACCAGGCACTCTTATGAGCACTGTTTGTGTATTAACTCATTTTATTCGCGCAATCACTTCTTAAGCTAGATAGGCTTCTTATTCCCACTTTACAGATGAGGAGTTCAGGCAGAAGGGTGAAGCAACTTGCACAAGATCAAAGAGCTAGTAAATGGCAGGACTTGGATTTAAACCCAGACAACCTGCTTTCAAAAGCCATGAACTCAGCCACTTTACCATAACTGTCTCTCAAAAAGCATTTGTTATGGCATTGACAGTGACTTTTTACTTGTATGTTTTTCCCAATGGACTATGAATAAATTGATGGTTAGAGCTCAGCCCCAAGAATAATGCCAGCACTTATTCTATAATGCCCAGCTGTTCTCAATAAATTTTTATCAAATGAGTGCATGAATGCATGCCTGCAATGAGCAAATCTAGATTCTAGGTGAAAAGGGGGTCTTGCTCAGTAGTAAGCATCAGATAAGTGATTAAAATATTAGTTATCCCTCCCTTCCTTCCTCCCCAACTCCCTGAGTTAGGCTCATATAGCCTGCTGCCGGACTTGAAGTAACTAGATTTATAGGGGAAGAGGGAGTTACCCTCACCATGTATCAAAAAAGAAATTAAGAAAACAAAGTCTTTTAATTCGTTAGCAAAAGATGAAAAAGAGTAACTTGGGTGAGCTCTGAAGAAAAACACATGGAAACAAGGAGACCGTAAAGTAATAAATTTCCTCACTCCCACATAGAAATGATGGCCCCTGTGCTTTAAAAAAAGCAAATTGGAAAACTTCCACACATACACATTTTGGGGGAAATGTTGGAAGAAATATGAAGTTCATTAAATGTCTTTAACAGGCACTTCAAAGTCCTGGACCATTAAATCATTTCCACAGCTTTTTGACTGTTATCACCCTCAAAACGTTGCCAAAACCACTCCTTGAAAGGGTGCATAAATTTGAAAGGCAAATCAGAGCTGGAAATTCTGTGTGAAAGAGAACTGTTTTTTGTACTTTAGAAACATTTTTCAATGTCAGCACAGGGCTGCCTCCTGCCAGAGATGAGCTTGGGAGTGGTGACCTTTGCGGATGACTTCTCTTTGTTAGGTTTTTGCCCTACAGGATTTTGGAAGCTTGGCCACAGGAACATTTAAGGGTACCAGGTGGTTTTGAAATGCTTGGTTAAGCTGGGTGACTTATGTAGGCCTGAATGTAACACTTGAAAAAAATAATTCTTCCATGAAGAAAGTGAACATTTATACAAGATGGAGCAGCCACAGTGTTCTCAGAAGTACTAAAATGCTCCCACTGCTGCCGAGTTTGACGGAAAAGGAAACGGTGCCATAGATGGAATTTGTGTCCCTCCAAAATTCATCTGGTGAAATTCTACTTCCCAAGGTGATAGTGTTAGGAGGAACCTTTGGGAGGCGATCAGGTCATGAGGATGGCATCCTTATGAGTGGAATTAGTGCCTTTTAAAAGAAATTTCAGAGAACTCCCTTGGCCCTTCTGCCTTATGGGGTCACAGTGAAGAGACAGCCGTCTGTGGACCAGGAGGTCGGTGTTCACTGGACACCGAGTCTGGCGGTGCCGTGGTTTTGTGCTTTCCAGCCTCCAGAACTATGAGAAATAAATGTCTGCTGTTTATAAGTCATCCAGTCAATGACATCTTTTATAGCAGCCTGAATGGACTAAGATGGTGAGTTAAAGAAGAAAGCAAGAGCTCATTCTCTGTATGTTTTTGGGCTGAGTTGCCCGTTGAATTTCTTTCTAGTTAAACAAGCAAAATGTCACAAGCAGAAGTCATCCAACCTAGGCAACTACTGTTTTAATGTTTTGTTCATCTCTAGAAGATTCATTGAAAAGATCAGTGGCTGCACCAGCAATGTCGGGATGAGACCTCTCTGCTAAATGAATTCCCTGATGTGGGCGTAGTTATAAGAAAAAGGTAGTATTTTATATAGTTAACCACCTGGTAGCATCCACACAAAGGATCTGGGAATAACATATATTTAGACCCTATTTTGAACCTATTTTATCACTTCAGAGTTAGAGAACTAAACCTACTAACTAGTAAAGTAGTACAAAGAGGGTAAAAGGGAAAACAAAGAAACAGTATTTGCTGCAGTCCAACGTCTCCTGTCAAAGAAATGATGGCCAGTTGTACAAGTAACCATGAGAAGCAAGTCAAAGTAGGGCAGCTGGAAGTAGGGGTTACAAAAGAAGTGCCACTAATCAGAGTTGCAGTTATAGAGGGTGGTTCCAATTTATATTCTGGTCTTGTACATAATAGATACTCAAGAAATTTTAAAGAACGACTGCCTGAATGACCAGCCTGATGTGCATGAAAGGAAAAAAATTTTTTGTGTGTGTTGTTATGCCATTAATTTAGAAGAAAGGATACGGCAAAGGAAATCAACTTTTACAAATATTAAACCCAGTTAATGGTTCAAAGATCATCTTGAAGTGTGATCATGTGAAAAGTCCAGCTATGAATCAGCCTTTTCCTTTGCACCCATGCCTTAGGTTAGCAAACACGCCACCATAGATAGCATTCACAGCCCACGTAAATGCAGGTTGAACAGCAGGTGGCAGCAAAGGACACCGTATGAGAAACTGACTTCCACAAGTATATTTAGGAGAATTCTAGAAAGCTTCTCATTTTGATGAGCTGCAGGTAGAGAAGGCACTCAAAAGGGATTGCTTTCTTACCTCAAAGTAAAGGATATGGTGTGAGAAAGAAAGCTATTGGGAAGGTCGATCACCATAACTAAGTTTAAATGCTTTTCTGTCATTTTAATCACCTTTTGATTAAATGACAGTATTGAAAAGCTTATTGAAAATACAAGTTTCCCACAGCAAAGCCTAACTAATCCTTCTACAAAATGGACATTTGTGCTGAAGAGAGGTTTTTTGTAATAAGACACGACATGCAATACTTATTATAAAAATTACCAAACTAGTGTGGAAATATGCCAGTTGGAAGGTGATTTGTCTCTTGTCTCAGCAGAAATATTAATGGAAGGATTTAATATCCTTCAAAAAAAGGATATAAGTAAAGAAAACATTAAAACTGATTAGGTGTAGATGGGTTCCTTGAGAATGTGACAATGGCATGAAGAATGAGAGATGGCACTGAGCCTTCGGATCTTCTGAAAGGATCCCAAAATAAGAATGATGGGAGGGGCTCAAGATGGCAGCGTGAGCAGGGCAGTGGAAATCTCCTCCCAAAACCATATCTATTTTTGAAAATACAACAAATACAACTATTCCTAAAAGAGAGACCAGAAGATACAGTACAACAGCCGGGCTACATCTACATTTGCGAGAACTCAGCATCTCATGAAGGGGGTAAGATACAAAGCCGTGACCCAGAGGGACCCAAGCAGTCCCCCCACACCAGCTCACCGGCGGGAGGAAGAGTCAGAGTGGGGAGGGAGTGGAAGCACAGGACTGCTAAATAACCAGCCTTGGTGATCTGCACCGGGAGCACAGACACACATCGCATGGTGTACTGGAGATTAGAGAAATGGAAAGGAAGGATCCAAAATGGAGACTGCAAGGTCCCCACAGCCGGCTCCCCTGGGACAAAAGAAAAGAGGGCACTTTTTAAAAGTCTTAAAGGCACAAGGGCCCAACAGCTGAACAAAATCGTCCCAGCACACTCAGCCCAGCAGGCTGGGAATCTTGAGGAACTTCGGGGCCCCCTAGCCCCCTGCTGGGTAAAGCAGCCCTGAAGCCCCTCACGGCGATAAGCAGCCTGCCATTTGTCCACCCCTGGCCAGCGCTGCAAATGGATTGGCTGACCTGCCACAGCTGCAGAGCAGCCGGAGAGCGGCCCCACCCACAGCAACCACACAGAGTCTCCTCCCAGCGCGCAGCTAACCGGGATGGGCAGTGGAAGCCGGTGCAAGGTCCGGAAGGCATGAAGGGGCGCTGTCTTCGCAGGAGAACACACCCGGCGTAGCTGCCACCGCCTACAGTGCTCTAGGCTAGCCTGAGGGCAGCCCCGCCCACGGCAGCTCAGGGCATTATCCAAGAGACTGCCTCCTTGGTGTGCAGGTAACTGGCACAGGCAGCAGGGAGAGGCAAGGTGAACAACAAGCAGGAAGGGACTTTGTTCTCCCAGCTGACACACATGTGACCTGCCTGAGATCACTTCTATCACCATGAAAAGGCAGAAGAATCTGGTGCAGTCAAAACTCACTCAGACAACTCCAGAGAGAGGGCCTGGTGGGATAGATATAACCAATCGTCCTGAAAAAAAATTCAAAACAAAAGTCATAACCATGCTGTTGGACCTACAAAGATATATCCAAGAGCTAAGGGATGAAGTCCAGAGGGAGATAACAGAAATGAAACAATTGATAGAAGGGCTTAAGAGCATACTGGATGAGATACAAGAGACTGTTAATGGAATAGAAATCAGAGAATAGGAATACAGAGAAGCTGAGGTAGAGAGAGATAAAAGGATCAATAGGAAAGAAAGAATATTAAGAGAACTGTGTGACCAATCCAAACGGAACAATATTCGCATTATAGGGGTACCAGAAGAAGAGGAGAGAGAAAAAGGGAAAGAAAGTATCTTTGAAGAAATAATTGCCAAAAACTTCCCCAAGCTGGGGAAAGAAATAGTCTCTCAGACCATGGAAGCCCACAGATCTCCTAATACAAGGGACCCAAGGAGAACAACACCAAGACATATAATAATTAAAATGGCAAAGATCAAAGATGAGGAGTATTAAAGGCAGCCAGAGAGAGAAAAAAGATCACCTACAAAAGAAAACCCATCAGGCTATGTTCAGACATCTCAACAAAAACCTTACAGGCCAGAAGAGAATGGCATGATGTATTTAATGCAACAAAGCAGAAGGGCCTTGAACCAAGAATACTGTATCTAGCATGATTATCATTTAAATTTGAGGGGGGATTAAACAATTCCCAGACAAGCAAAGTTGAGGGAATTTGCTCCCACAAACGACCAATACAGGATATCTTAAAGGGACTGCTCTAGATGGAAGCACTCCTAAGACTAAATAGATGTCACCAGAGAAAATAAAATCACAGCAAAGAAAGCAGACCATCCAAACACTAACTAAAGGCAAAAAATAAAATCAACTATCCACAAAAACAAAGGAAACACAAAAGAGTACAGAATAAAATACCTAACATATAAAGAATAGAGGAGGAAGAATAAGAAGGGAGAGAAATAAGGAATCATCAGACTGTGTTTATAATAGCTTAATAAGAGAGTTAAGTTAGACAGTTAGATAGCAAAAAAGCTACCCCTGAACCTCTGGTAATCACGAATCCAAAGCCTGCAATGGCAATAAGTACTATTTATCAATAATCACCCTAAATGTAAACGGACTGAATGCACCTATCAAAAGACACAGAGTAATAGAATGGATAAAAAAGCAAGACATATCTATATGCTGCTTACAAGAGACTCACCTCAAACCCAAAGATATACACAGACTAAAAGTGAAGGGATGGAAAAAGATATTTCATGCAAACAACAAAGAGAAAAAAGCAGGTGTTGCAGTACTTGTATCAGACAAAATAGACTTCAAAACAAAGAATGTAACAAGAGACAAAGAAGGACATTACATAATGATAAAGGGGGCAGTCCAACAAGAAGATATAACCATTTTAAATATATATGCACCCAACACAGGAGCACCGGCATGTGTGAAACAAATGCTAACAGAATTAAAGGAGGAAATAGACAGCAATGCATTCATTTTAGGAGACTTTAACACACCAGTCACTCCAAAGGACAGATCAACCAGGCAGAAAATGAGTAAGGACACAGAGGCACTGAACAACACACTGGAACAGATGGACCTAACAGACATCTACAGAACTCTACACCCAAAAGCAGCAGGATATACATTCTTCTCAGGTTCACATGGAACATTTTCCAGAATAGACCACATACTAGGCCACAAAAAGAACCTCAGTAAATTCAAAAATATTGAAATTCTACCAACCAACTTCTCAGATCACAAAGCTATGAAACTAGAAATAAATTGTACAAAGAAAGCAAAAAGGCTCACAAACACATGGAGGCTTAACAACATGCTCCTAAGTAATCGATGGATCAACAACCAAATTAAAACAGAGATCAAGCAATATATGGAGACAAAGCAACAGCACAAAGCACCAACTTCTGTGGGATGCAGCAAAGGCAGTTCTAAGAGAAAAGCATATTGCAATCCAGGCTTATTTAAAGAAGGAAGAACAATCCCAAATGAATAGTCTAAAGTCACAACTATTGAAATTGGAAAAAGAAGAACAAATAAGGTGCAAAGTCAGCAGAAGGAGGGACATAATAAAGATCAGAGAAGAAATAAATAAAATTGAGAAGAATAAAACAATAGAAAAAAATCAATGAAACCAAGAGCTGGTTCTTTGGAAAAAATAAACAAAATAGATAAACCCCTAGCCAGATTTATTAAGAGAAAATGAGAATCTACACACATAAACAGAATCAGAAATGAGGAAGGAAAAATAACGATGGACTCCACAGAAATACAAAAATTTGAGAATACTATGAAAATCTATATGCTAACAAGCTGGAAAACCCAGAAGAAACGGACAACTTCTTAGAAAAATACAACCTTCCAAGACTGACCAAGGAAGAAACAGAAAATCGAAACAGACCAATTACCAGCAACAAAATTGAATCAGTAATCAAAAAACTACCCAAGAGCAAAACCCCTGGGCCAGATGGATTCACTGCTGAATTTTATCAGACATATAGAGAAGACATAATACCCATTCTCCTTAAAGTTTTCCAAAAAATAGAAGAGGAGGGAATACTTCCAAACTCATTCTTTGAAGCCAACATCACTCTAATACCAAAACCAGGCAAAGACCCCACCAAAAAAGAAAATTACAGAGCAATATCCCTGACGAATATAGATGTAAAAATACTCAACAAAATATTAGCAAACCAAATTCAAAAATACATCAAGAGGATCATACACCATGATCAAGTGGGATTCATCTCAGGGATGCAAGGATAGTACAACATTCGAAAATCCATCAACAACATCCACCACATCAACAAAAAGAAGGACAGAAACCACATGATCATCTTCATAGATGCTGAAAAAGCTTTCGACAAAATTCAACGTCCATTCATGATAAAACTCTCAACAAAATGGGTATAGAGGGCAAGTACCTCAACATAATAAAGGCCATATATGACAAACCCACAGCCAACATTATACTTAACAGTGAGAAGCTGAAAGCTGTTCATCTAAGATCGGGAACAAGACAGGGATGCCCACTCTCCCCACTGTTATTTAACATAGTACTGGAGGTCCTAGCCACAGCAATCAAACAAAACAAAGAAATATAAGGCATCCAGATTGGTAAAGAAGAAGTCACACAGTCGCTATTTGCAGATGACATGATATTGTACATAAAAAACCCTAAAAACTCCACTCCCAAACTACTAGAACTAATATCTGAATTCAGCAAAGTTGCAGGATACAAAATTAATACACAGAAATCTGTTGCATTCCTATACAGTACCGATGAGCTAACAGAAAGAGAAATGAGGAAAACAATTCCATTCAGAATTGCATCAAAAAGAATAAAATACCTAGGAATAAACCTAACCAAGGAAGTGAAAGACCTGTACCCTGAAAACTACAAGACACTCTTAAGAGAAATTAAAGAGGACACTAACAAATGGAAATTCATCCCATGCTCTTGGCTAGGAAGAATTAATATTGTCAAAATGGCTATCCTACCTAAGGCAATCTACAGATTCAATGCAATCCCTATCAAAATACCAACAGCATTCTTCAACGAACTGGAACAAATAGTTCTAAAATTCATATGGAACCACAAAAGACCGTGAATAGCCAAAGTAATCCTGAGAAGGAAGAATAAAGCAGGGGGGATCTCGCTTCCCAACTTCAAGCTCTACTACAAAGCCACAGTAATCAAGACAATTTGATACTGGCACAAGAACAGACCCACAAACCAGTGGAACAGAATAGAGTCCAGATATTAATTCAAACATATATGGTCAATTAATATATGATAAGGGATCCCCGTATATACAGTGGGGAAATGACAGCCTCTTCAACAGTTGGTGTTGGCAAAACGGGACAGCTACATGTAAGAGAATGAAATTGGATCATTGTCTAACCCCATACCCAAAAGTAAATTCAGAATGGATCAAAGATCTGAATGTAAGTCATGAAACCATAACACTTGTAGAAAAAAACATAGGCAAAAATCTCTTGGACATAAACATGAGCAACTTCTTCATGAACATATCTCCCCGAGAAAGGGAAACAAAAGCAAAAATGAACAAGTGGGACTATATCAAGCTGAAAAGCTTCTGTACAGCAAAGGATACCATCAATAGAACAAAAAGGCATCCCACAGTATGGGAGAATATATTCATAAATGACATATCTGATAAAGGATTGACATCCAAAATATATAAAGAGCTCATGCACCTCAAAAAACAAAAAGCAAACAATCCAATTAAAAAATGGGCAGAGGATGTGAACAGACACTTGTCCAAAGAAGAAATTCAGATGGCCAACAGGCACATGAAAAGATGCTCCACATCGCTAATCATCAGAGAAATGCAGATTAAAACCACAATGAGATATCACCTCACACCAGTAAGGATGGCCACCATCCAAAACGCAAACAACAACAAATGTTGACAAGGATGTGGAGAAAGGGGAACCCTCCTACACTGCTGGTGGGAATGTAAATTGGCTCAACCATTGTGGAAAGCAGTATGGAGGTTCCCCCCAAAACTCAAAATAGAAACAGCATTTGACCCAGGAATTCCACTCCAAGGAATTTACCCTAAGAATGCAGCAGCCCAGTTTGAAAAAGACATTTGTACCCCTATGTTTATTGCAGCACTATTTATAATAGCCAAGAAATGGAAGCAACCTAAGTGTCCATCAGTAGATGAATGGATAAAGAAGTGGTACATATACACAGTGGAATATTATTCAGCCATAAGAAGAAAACAAATCCTACCATTTGCAACAACATGGATGGAGCTAGAGGGTATTATGCTCAGTGAAATAAGCCAGGTGGAGAAAGACAAGTATCAAATGATTTCACTCGTATGTGGAGTATAAGAACAAAGAAAAAAACTGAAGGAACAAAACAGCAGCAGACTCACAGAACCCAAGAATGGACTAATAGTTACCAAAGGGAAAGGGACTGGGGAAGATGGGTGGGAAGGGAGGGACAAGGGGGAAAAAGGGGCATTACGATTAGCAGGCATAATGTGTGTGGGGGCACAGGGAGGGCTGTACAACACAGAGAAGACAAGTAGTGATTCTATAGCACCTCACTACACTGATGAACAGTGACTGCAATGGGCTATGTGGTGGGGACTTGATGATGGGGGGAGTCTAGTAACCATAATGTTGCACATGTACTTGTAGATTAATGATACCCCAAAAAAAGGAATGATGAAAATATTACAAAGGATGTGATTAATTTGGTGGAGGGTGAGTTTAGTGCAGAAGAAAGAAATGTGGCAACCTGTACCACAAATGAGGCAATATTTATAACATAGGGGATCTCCTTACAAGCAAGAACCAAGAAGGCCAGCTTCTACGTTCTGGAGAGAAACAGTGATGGTCCTAGGAGGTCAGTTTTTGCAGGAGAGGCAACTTTGCTTCTTTACATCTCAGTTGTGATATCATCTGTGTTTGTGGATGTCTAATTACTCTGGCATGTCATAGATGTAGTTAAGTGTTTCCCAAGATATTTAAAATAACTGATAGAAGGAAAGACACATAGTGGAATGATTTTAAGTTATGGCGTCATACCCATCAGCTTCCAAATGTCATTTCAGCCCTAGAATAACTATTTAATGTTGTCCAAGTTATGCAATTCCCTGACTCAGTTTCTAGAATGCAGAATGGGTGGATAAGAATACCCACTCTCCTCAGGCTCTGTGAGAATTAAAGAAGACAATGTATCAGGATGGTTTCCTCCTGTAAGTTACTTCTTAATTAATTTTCTTCCTTTTCTTTCTTCTGAAACATTCTCAGAGATGTTGAGGTGTTTTGAGGACTGTCTCCAAAACATTTCCCTCAGCAACAACCTCAGGGTTGGAAATTCCTAATTGTAACATTCTGCCTTTAGAAGAAACAAAATCCCTGGGAAGATTAACAAGGGCAGGTATGACTAAGGCCAGATGCTAACAATAGAGCAAAGCAGGTGATGTGAGAATGGTCTCACTGCAGCTTATAGCCTGCCCCAGTTCTCTGTTCTAACCACAAAGATATTCTAGTTAATTGAATCTGAATTCAGTTTCATATTCCTGAGAGAAAAACTTTCATTTATCTCTGAATCCTTGAAAAAGAGATCCATCTCCTTCTGGTTAGTTGTGGAGAAGTGGATGGTAGGAATAATAGGAATCAGATTCATTTCCAGAGTGAAAACATGACTGTCCAGGTTCAAGTCTGTGGCTAGAGGCAGAGTTCTCAGAGCGAGTACTATGAAGTCAGTCATTATCCTGTATGACTACTAATGCTATACACACATTCATACATACTCACATTCTCTTCTTTATATCTCTATTATTATATAAATTACCACAAAAAGAAAGCAAGTTATTTATGGATGTTTGTTGTTTTGCTTAAACATTACAGATGAGATTTTTTAAAAGTTATCATGAGGAATAACATTTTCTGAACAAAGTTGTCAAGGGTACTGTGAAAATCTTAAATATCAGCAAGACTTCAAAGCAAGTGCATGATCAAACTGGTACTTATTTACTAGGAAAAAATTCACAAGGCTGGGAAGCATAACACAGATAAGGCAGTTCTAAAGCTGCTGTCATGAATGAGGTATGGGGTGTGAACAATTTCAGGGCTGTGTCTTTGAAACGTTCATTCTTATAGTAACCTTAAAAAATACCTCTTATAATGAAAAAAGTATGTATTTTATATGGTTGGTATTTTATTTTACTACTTAAAAGATCTTAACAATATGATGTTAATGTCACTATAGATGATCTAAATGCAATATTATGTTGTGATTCTTGGTGAGAATGGATGAGGTAAAAACCTAATTTTGTTGCTGCTTATAATTTTTTTCTGTTTCCTCCAAACACAAGTCTCTGCTGATACTAATTAATAATTGCCAGGCTCCTCTGCTAAAGTTTCTCCATCAGCAACATTGATATGATTCTTGAGAACTGAAGCCCAGAAAAAGTTTCAAAGATTTTATGCAGAAATCTCTCAAAGGGCAATCACGTATCTCTGCTCACTTAGCTAGAGACCAAAAATTCAGCAATTTATTCCCTCTGTTATATCAATTCATTGTAAAACTGTCAAAAATACTATCCCTGGATTAGGGATTAAATTAGGTTAATAAATTGTCTAATTTTATTTTAATGTGTTAAATTAGTGGTATATAATATATATATATATGTATGTGTGTGTGTGTGTGTGTTATTTTTTTGTTATCATGCAAAAATTTCTACCTATGCAGTGACTACAGGAAAGGTCACATTGCAAAGATCTGGAATTATTTATTTATAATGATAGATGTATATTCAGCCCTTTCAGTGACATTATCTTGTGTTGTTTCTAGCAGTGCTTTAGGTTTACAAATTCACTAAGTCTAGAAAGGGCCTTAAAAATATCTAATGGAATACTCCATCTATTGAAGAGGAAATTTAAACAGGTTGATTGAAAGATTTGCGCAAAGTGAGACAGCAACTTATTGCAGTGTGGAAACAAGAATCCAGTCTCTAGCCCAATCTCACATTTCCCAGTCGCAATGATTGGGAAATCACATCATCCAAGTATCCTAAGGATAATGATGAGATCATGGTTTTTTAAGTAGAATTTCATAAATATCAAAGACATGTAAAAGTTAACTGTTAATCTGTTAACTTTCTCACTTGCAATCTTACTAGTACTTTCTTTTTGGAAAAGCCTGGAAATTCTCAAATATTGAGTTCTCTATCCCAATTGTACATTAAATTATCTGGGGGAAGAAAAAATGCCTGAGTCCCACCTAAAACCAATGAAACAGAGTATCAGAATTCCTGAAAGTGGGCCTGGGCCTGTGCGTGTGCCCGCGCTTATGGGTTAGGCTGAAATATGTTAAACTACCCCCCTTGATGTAGTGCGTGCCGCAGCTGAGAACCATTTTCCATGAGCTTCAGCCCTCAGCTCCATCCCAATCCAAGCCGCTAAGGGACAGCCTCAGACCGCAGAAACGCAGGCGTGCCTCCATGGCGTCTATTCCCCAGTGTGGCACTAGGCGGCGCTGTGGCATCGCGTTTACTCTTCGTACCCCGGAACTGAGAGCCCTGCGGAAAAGCGTTCCTTTGGAAGCCGGTGGAGAGAGAAGAGAGAGAATTGCACTTTACGTATTTATATTTCCCAGGGCCGGCAAGTAGTCGTTTGCACAATATCCCCAAAGTTGGCTTTTCGGAGCTTCTGACCCAAAGGCAGCTCCCGCTCTGGTCTCCTTGGGCTTGGAAAAACTTTACTTTCCGCAGGGAGAAAATCCGGGCTGGCGGCGGGTGAGGGATGGTTTAGGGCTTTGGGTCCTGAGCAGTTCACTGTTTAAATAAATCTTGGTGAGCAATGGAGAACAGTCTTCACGTTAATCTTGTGTAATTAGCGTTATAACCCTCAGCAACCTAAGAACCACTAAAGACAAAGCTTTATGCAAATGGCCGGCCGTGGCCTGACGCCCCTCCTCTCTGCTCCGGGATCGCGGCTCCGGCGCGGTCTGCGGCAGTGAAGACGAGGTACACTGGTACCTTAACATTAACTGTGGAGTTGTTGACTTAAAAAAAATAAAAGCAAAAAAGGAGAAGCAGCACCAGCCTGCGGACGGGAGGGATTTCCGCAGACTTGAGGCCCTAAGAAGGTTTCAGCCTCTGAGGAACTGGCACCTGTCTTCCGCCGCCAGTATTGTCCCCTGAGGGACAGATCCGGGTGCGGGGGAGGTTTAGGGGCTGGGAGGTGGCATTTTGTCCAACGGGCCGCTCGTTGGGTTTGCACCCATGACTGGGTGCTGCCCTCTGGCAGGAAGGGGTAGCTATCCGAGTTCGCCCCAAAGACCCCACTCTGCTCCCCAGGCGCACACGTTTCCCAGACATGAACTTGGACTGAGTCCTTAGCTGAGAGCCGTTGATGAAAGGAAATACAGCCCTAAAGGAGGAGGAGAGAGGTAATCTCAACACATTCGTCTTCACTTGCGATTGTGGTGTTGCGGGGATGGCGGGGGTGTGCACAGAGGCCAAGATGCGCACACAGCCGCGCGCGGACGTCCGCACAGACACCGAACCAAGGGTGTGCAGATCCCCTGCCTGGCTCTGGATTATCTGCTCTGCGTTTACTGTTTCAGAGGGCTTTACGTGAAACGAATAAATTTTTACTTGCTCCCAGGGACTGGCTTGTTGTTTTATGGCATGTACTTATTTAAAGCCTCTTTTGTCGGTGTTGAAATGGTCCAAGCTCCCAAATACTGTGCAGGGTTATGAGCATGAAACAAGCCGAAATGCAATGAGCATCATTGGCTCAGGGAATGAGGTAGAGAGGAGGCTTATTCTTACACACACACACACACACACACACACACACACACACACATTCTCTCTCTCTCTCTCTCTCTCTCTCTCTGAATGCTTGCTTTTCTTTTTTACAAACCAGAACATAATGTCTTATGCAGAGGGCTAGGGGAATGCAGTCTAAAGAATTGTACCTGAAATACTGCATGAAGAATCTCTACAGAAACTGTATTCTGATTAAAAACAACCTCAATACAAATCTATTTATCCTCCTTCCATCTGTATCCGCTTAGGGTTTATTCCTCCCTTTTCTGACTCTCTCATCCCCAAAAGGGTAAGCATAATGCTAGGCAAAAGCTAAGATTTGGATCTTTCAACCCATAATAGCTGTCGTCTCTATACTTTGTTTATGAAATGGAATAAGAATGGGAGGGGGATGTAATTTAACAGCACAACCAGGCTGTATAAATACAATATTCATTTTTTAAAAGAGAAGTGGATTTGGTTTACTCTGAAGAACAGTAATTCAAACAGCACCTATCTGCTCCAGATAGAGTAGCTATGCACATCTATATAGGCAAGTTTGAAATTTAGAACAAGGCTTTGATTTATTTCCTTTCTATCAGTGATTAATGCCCCTTAATTAGCTAATCTCAAAGCCATTATTTACAACCAGGGCAGACAAAGGGAAAGCTGATGACCCAACACTTATGTCAGTTTGAAATTTTTAAACAAGAAAAAAAATGTTTTATTCAGAGTGAAGTCCTGAGTCTTTCAAATGAACCTTAAAATAACAAAGAAACCCAAAATAAAAATACTTTAAAAAATCAAAATAAAATAAAAATAATCAGGAACAAATAAAACTCCCAATAAATCCCAACCACAGCCCTCCCCTTTTCCCCAGAAACTGCTGCCTGAAGCATTTTGAAAACGTACATATTTAAACAGAATAGGAATATATCCTTTGTAGCTTCCTTCCACGTAAATCTGTAAAACTTCTCAAATTTGGTAGGTGGGGTGGAAGGAGGAGAGGAGACGGTGTTTACAGCTGACATTTCCAAAATCATTTAGAAGAAAGAGATTTTTTTTTTTTTTTGATTAGCCGAGCTTTCTTTTTGTACTTTACCAAGGCGGGCGTTCAGGACTTGGAGACCAGGTTTGGTTCTCAAGATCGGGTGCCTCAGAAACCCTCCTGGCAAGGGGTCGTACGTAGGGCACTTGTTAGCACCCGGCAGAATCTAGTTGTTGGGGAATTTCTCTCTTAACCCTGCGTCCCAAAGCACCATCCTGTCCGTGACTCAAATTCAACTAACCCTTAAAACTCAAGTCTGGACAGAGCTGCAGTTCCTTGGGCTTTCTTTGTAGAAAACCAGATAGATCGGGCATCTTGGAGACGGTCGGAGCCTCTTTGGGGGTTCGAGGGGGTCGCCTATGGAGCCGGAGAGGGCTGGCCCCGGGTGTCGAAAGCTGCCAGGGAGCCTTGGAAAGGGGCGGAGCGGGCCATGCCGGAGCCGGGCCTAGGCGCCCCACCCGCGACACACTGCAGGTCCCCACAGGCCACAGGGTCATCTAGGCTGGGCATCCTACTCTGCCCTCCTTCAGAGAGAGCACCCCCAGGTTCACTCATTCCCATCATTTTTCTCCAGGAAAACCCGCTCCTTCAGAGCACATTGGTCCTTTGTGTGCTAGGCATGCTCAGAAACAGAAAATATCCGAAGAACAGGACTCCGGGAACTGTTTCTAAGCCGACGCGGGCAGCCTAAAGCAAGCAGGACTTGAACTAAGCACGGCCTCGAAAGGCGTCCAATCCAAATGGTTGGGAGAGGAGCTTTAGATTGATTCATGGACCCCTGAATCCAAGCCCTGAATGGGGACAGAAAAAGGTCTCTGGAAATCGGAACATACCCTTCAGGCAGCAAGATAATGGGATTAGAAATCCCTTGTAGAAAGTAGGAGGCCAAGGAAAGGAAAATAGCCCGGGACTGGAACCAGGGACGGGGAAGGCAGGGCTTCCTGAGAGCTGTGTAGGGGTGTGTTGAGGGGGAGGGAGGAAAGGGAGAAGATAAAAAGAAGCTAAGAGGAGCGAACATGGAAAAGAGAGGACCTCGTAAGCTTTGTTTGAAAGCACCCGCATCCTAAATCGGAGGAAAGAGGTCGTCATTAGCGCTCTGACCCGGAGGAGACGCATTACAGAGAGAAATGAAGAGAGAACTCGCACCTCCCCGCCTGGTTTATTTCGCTTTCCTTGAAATCCCTGGGCCTCGAGGTTCCAGTCGCCTTAGCTTCCCCACATCTCCCGCCCCCGCCCCTTAACATACAATGCATCTAGGCTCAGAGGGGAGGGGAGGAGGGAGTCAGGCAGAGAAAACCAGCAAGCTTTTCAGGGTAAAAAATAAACCTGCGTATCCAGATTGCCAGCATGTTTTTTCCATTTGCATCGACTTATTTGGAAACAGTTGTTGGCGTGATAATTTCGCCTTGAGAGGTTAATTTACTAAAGTCTCAAAGTTCCCAATGATTGTGGAATCCTGCTTGTAAAAATACCGATTTTTTTAACTGTTTATTTTTTCCCTCTTTCCCAAATGAAACCCCGAGAATGCGCTTGGGTCTTGGGGACTGAGGGCGTGGTTGGCAGACAGCTGTTGAATCCAAACAAAGACTGTATTGCATCAAATGCCGTTTGGGATCCATCTGGGAAGATTTTTCGTCTCCTTCCCATTCCAAAGGAAAGGAATGGATTAGGAATGGGCTAGTCAAAATTGTGCGCTTATGACAGATGGAACAGGAAAGAAGGAATCCAGCAACAAAAGGATGAGATTTGTTTTCCGGGTGTGCAGATTTGGAAACAAAATAACCAAGGAAGATGTAGAGATACCAAAACTCGGGAGATAGCTGCAGTATTGAATCATAAATGAGTCATCTATTTCCTTCTCTACCTTACTCTCATTCATCAAGTGTTGTGGCCCCATCAAACAAGCTGCCTGGGAAGCCAAACTGCAGAACATTTTTGAGAAACACGGCTTGAAATCTGCCTGAAACTAACAAAGCCCCCCTCCAGCCTGCCAGTCAGCCAGTCCTCCCGCTCTTTCTTTTTCCCTTTTCCCACCCTCCCTCTTTCCCATCTCCCTCCAGCTAGCCTCGCCCCAATTAGCGTCCTACAGCAAGTCAGCCTTACACCTGCTGGAGGGATCTTGGCGGCGGCAGGGCGATGTTGGTGGATTTAGTTTGCAGTAGAGCACAGGGGCACCGTGTCAAACTTGTGTAGGACCCCTGTAGGATCCTCTTCAGGAATATAGTGGAGCCAGGAGCCAGGAGCAAGGCAGGCTTTCCTCAACCTGAGTCGGTGCCTGTTGTCGCTTTCAGTTTCTCTTTCCAACCAGCGTCCTGCACCCCATCCTCTGTCCCCCTTCCACGTAATCCTATCCTTCGCAGAGTTTGCAAAGCTCTCGTACAGTTTTAGGGTGTGTGGTTTGAGATGAAGAGAACAGAGCGCTTGGAAAAAGAAGGAAGGACCCATTGAGATCTTCTTTAAATTTTTTTGATTTTATTGATACATCTCTGAAAGGCTTGTTTTGGTGTAAAGTGAAGTTGCCAATTCCAAATACAAACAGATGGACACACACTGTGTATATCAGATGTTGGGAATAAAAATGGTTTATTGATTGAAATAATAGAGGCATTATTTTGATTTGTCTTGACATGAATGCTGATTTATAGAGCTCTTCCCCCATTGATTTCTTCTTGTCGTCCAGACACATGGAAATGATAAAAACTCACCAAAGCTCACCTTGGTGCTAATCAAGACCGCTCGATGCACGTTATAAATCTGATATTATATTTATTGCATATCTTTATTTGAGAGGTTAGTCCCCGTCCTAGGATTGTCCCCTTTCAAAAAAAATTTTTTTTTCCAGATGCATCTGTTTTCACTTTGCACTTTCAACGGGCTGGAGCAGACAATAGTGTGAAAAACATCTGAAAATATGAGGCGACAGAGCTGCATGTGTGTTTCATTTCGGCAGTGTTAGGGGTGAAAATAACAAAAGAAACACACCATACACACACATACACACACATGCAGGCCCAGGACCACAGCACAAAAGACTCGATGACCCAGCGCTAACATACAAGACAAATTAAAGAAAGAGGCAAATCAGAGAAAGCACTGGGGCAACCAGGTGTTGGAAAATTTGGAAAAGATCAAGGTCAAACCGTAGTTAAGAAATTGGATTTCGGTATGGGAAGAGCCCAGGAAGAAAGTAAAGTGCCCAGGACTGGAACTCATGTCCCTGAAGATGGGAAGAATAAGTTTTAGGACACTGAGAGTTTTCCTCTACTGCACAATAAAAGAAAAACAATGATCATTAAAAACCCTACAAATACCCCAAACAAAAGCATCCAGCTCCCCAAAGCTAATACCAAAACCTAGTTGTCGCTGTTTAATTATTGCAGGGTCACGAGAGACCCGCATCTAATTCCGGAGTCGGCTCATGACAGGTTGGGGATGGAATGAGGAACGCCTTTTCCGTGGAGGGGTCCGGAATACAAAGGTGGGAGTGAGGTTATCTGATTATCAGCGAATACAGGATGTCCTCATTGTTACCCCCAAAAGAGGACTAGGTAAACATAAAGTCCAGTTGGTAAAGGGGGGAAAAGATGTAATATCAGTGGCAGCATCAGAGGGAATTTTAGCTCGGCAGCTCTGGAGCTGGACGACGGCTGTGGGATGAGCCAATGCCTGGGCCTGAGGGAGCAGGAGACGGAGCCCGGGACCAGCGGGGGCAGCCAGGAGGCTTCCGGCCGACCGGACCGGACCCCCAAGGGCGGGCGCGTGCCGAGGGTTTTTGGACTCGGGGCTGAAGGGGGATCCTGGGGTAAAAGGGATGAAGCTTGAGCAGAGAAAGGGATGCTCTGGGTTTCGGATTTCTCGGTTCCGAGTCTCTGCCTCTGTTTCCCCACGGTCCTGAGGACGCACTTCATAAGAGACGGCGCGGGGCGGCGGTGGCGGTGGCAGGTCGCAGCCGCGGGGCGCGGAAATTCCCCGCACCCCAGCATTAGAGCGACCTTCGGTTCTGCCCTCTCTGCAGATCATTTTATTATTTTACGATGACTTTTAATCCATTGCTCAGCCTGTTGCTTCCTCCGAGCCATTTGGGGCTCCCCAGGTTCCCTGCGGGTGTCTTTCCCCGACGCCCGCCCCCGACCCAGCGGGGCGCGCGCGGGTGTTCCTGTTGAAAGGAGCCTCCGACTTCGCGTGGCGGGTCCCCTCCTGGAGCTCACCTCAGGCAGTCGCAGGCAGTTCCCGTCCAGTCGACAGCTTTCCTCCGGCAGGCACGGCATCGCCTTCAGCTCCCGAGGCTGCCTTCTCCGGGCGAGACCCAGGATAATTGAGCGTTTCCCTACCTTTATTGCTTTGGAGATTTAGAGAGCATGCTTTCATTTGTACTTCGTCTGCCGACAGCCCCTTCGCGTTAGGGGATCCTGTGCCCCCTCCCCACACGGACGCGCTCTCGTTTTTATTTTTAATAAACGCTTTAAAAAATCAAAACAAGCCTCTGACTCAGTCCGCCCAATTTTATGCTCCGTCTCCTCTGGGTATGTGAGATTCTCTCTGCCACTGGATAGGAAAGAGTGTTTGGGGGCATTTGCAATTTCCTTTGTCACTTGTCACTCTGTGTGTATAGATTTTACATATCATTTGTTTACCAAATTAGTTCGTATTTTCTCTGCTCAGGATTCCGGATTTGCGTTCCAGGATTAATTAATTGCCCCCTACTGAAAGGACAGGACGTTTAAAGGTGCCACCTGACGCAGAAAGGGTCAGCCCGCACTGGGGCACTACAGGGAAGCTGTTGTGACAGAGCCGGCAATCTGCAGGCTCCGAATTCGCTCAAAGAACCCTTTGCCTGCCCAGGACTTTAAAAAAAATGCCGTAGTTGGAAGAGGGGGTGGGGCGCCTAGTGTCTCCTAGCGTCTACCTCCAGGCATTACAAGACGCTACTTGCCCAGCCCATGGAGACTGCACCGCTTTACTCCCCTGATTGCAGATCCTGTGTAGTCACTTCAGCTCCCCTGGACATACGACGACTACCTGCATTATGGTCTTGAATAGTCGCAGGTTCATTATTGGGTCTTACCGGTTTATTTACTGAATTGGTCCCTAGATTAAATCATGATTCAACATGACAGTGATGTGGAGTTTGTGGATGATCCTACTACCACCCTAATTAAAATTCTTTCAGCAAGAGAATTTTAAAGTGGAGTTTGGTAATGGTGCCTTCCTCAACAAGTATCCATTAGTTTAGTTTATCTTTGTTATTCCACAAAATGAACTTTAAATTCTCAGCGCCTCAAAGTTACCATGCGAGTGACAATTTAAGGCTTTCATGGCAACATTACTCTAGGGCAGCTGATGGCAAACTGGACCAGATAATCACTTGTCCACCTCTGAAGAGAATCTTTTTTTTTTACTTTTGTATGTTTTTTTATTAAGGTATCATTGATATACAATCTTATGAAGATTTCACCTAAGCAACATTGGGGTTACTACATTCACCCATATTATCAAGTCCCCTCTCACACCCCACTGCAGTCGCTGTCCATCAGACTAGTAGGATGCTATAGAGTCACTATTTGTCTTCTTTGAAGAGAATCTTATAGGAAACTTAATAACAATTCACCCACCAGCCAAACAATTAGCATCTCAAGACATATCAAGGGTTTTCTCTATGTTAGCAGATATTAGATACTATGACTTTGAAATTTATAAAAAATAACTAGCTATGGGATACATTTTGGAGCTGAATTTTATTTTTGCTCAAATTAATGGCTTTATCATTTATAAAGGTTTCCTTGGGTGTAGTACCTCTTTACACCAAGCCTTCAGCGTAACAAGAAACATTGAAGTGAGGGGGTGATGCTGTGTGAGATCCTAAGGGCAACATGCTCAGCAGAAACAATAGAAAGCCCTGAGGCAGTGACATTACTACAGAGCACAGCTGTTCCACTGTGTTCAACGTGGTTTCTTCTGCTTGCCTTTATTATTGAACACTATTTGCTGTTTCCTAAGATTATAATAAATATCCCAGTAGACCAATGCTACAGCTGACTCAGGATATAGTCTCTTTCTTTAGAATGAAAGAACAATTGATTTAAAAAAATCCTTCTTGGTCTTCCATGGTGTTGTCTATTATGTGAGTTAAATAGAATTTGAAATAAGCAACAAATGACTACCCTCCAAATAGTAACTACAAATTAATATGTGATGGATCTGAGGAAAGAGGTAGAATAAGACAAAACTGACACAGATTAAATTATAACCTGATTGAATGATTGGCAAAAAGAGTAATAGGCACAAATGATGACTTCTTCTCATCTAGTTACCAGTTAGGTAAGAAGAGATTTGGGCCAAGGAAATTCCGGCCCAATTCCCTTTATTATGATTTCATGTTCACTATGCAACTTTCTGATTGTAATTTATCTTGTGAATTATTAGAATATGAGTATTTATGTTTCAAGATTATATGTATCAATAAATAGCAATGCACATTCTGGCCTTAATATTCATCTTAATGACTTTAGCCAAAGTGATTGTACTCTGAGAGATAGAGTCACTCTTGGTTTCATCAGAAGTAAGATTTCCAAGCCTACAAGACAGGATCAGCTCTGAACTGTGAGGAGCTTTTCTGGAAAGTAAACCCAACCATTCTTTTGGTGATGACCAGTTATACTTTCCTGGTAATAAAAGCACCTCATTGGCCACTTAATGAATTTCAGTAGACAGCAACTTTGTTGCTGTATCCCCAGTGCTTAGAACTTAGATGTAAGAATAATACAAATAAAAAAGCCACAAATGTCCCCTCCTTTTATCAAAAATTAATTTATCTATTCTTGAAATTAATTATGACTTTGAGCTCCACTGAATCTTGGAATCATTAAGTTTGATACATACTCCTGTAATGTATTGTATCCTTTTATGTTTTAATGCATTTTAATTGAATATTCTTTAGATGCTGAATTCTATTTGGTGAGCACATGCATTTTATTATTTTATAGTTTTTGTTCCTAATTCAATTAACACTTATCTTTCCTCAGTGAAAGGAACTATCAAATTTATTTAGATGTTCCCACAGAAAACCTTTTATCTGATGATTATAAAAGTTGCCCATTGCTTAACATTTTATGGTAAGTTTTTGTAGTATGACAGACAATGTTATGTCCACTACTTCAGAGGAATGCTACTAACTTTTGTAAAAATTTTATTTCTACCTCTCAGTCTGTTGGAGGATTTAATTAGATAAAGCATGTCAAAGATCTAGCACAATGTCTGGCGCTTAGTGCTAAAATATATATTAGTTGTTACCATTTTTAGTGTAGAAGTCTTCTGGCTGAAACTTTTAAGGGAGGTAGTATATTGACACCTGTTTCTTTTTCTTTGCTTATAGCTGAGAGCTTAGAATTCTTCCTCTTCTAAATATATTTGAAGTTATTTTTCCTCAAATACATTTCATTAAAGTTGTTTATGCTCATAGATTTAATATAAATGTAGAGATGGACTCTTGCACTATGCAACTCTTCTTACAAATTATTTTAAACAAAGTTAAAATGAGGTACAATCCATCATTGATCACTGGGTGACCTTATTTTTCACACATCTCTGCCCATAGTTTTATTTACCCTTTCCATTTCTCTGAATTGTGGAATTGGAAGAAAATTTGGATATCAAAGAATTGTGGAATCATTGAATTTTCAATGAGATATGAATTTAGATATATCTGGTTTCTAAAATCTAAGTCAATTCTTTATTCATCTATGGGAACTAAATTATTTTCTTTTTAAATGTTCTTATAAAAGTACCTTTAAACATGTCTGAATTCTATCCTAATTTCTTCTTCTTCACATACTTTTCCAATTTTCTTAAAAACGCTTTTCTATTAATGGATCATGATTTCTTCTTAGATATTTCATGGTGCCTTTCTTCTAATAGCTGATGCTTTTTTTTAAAACTGATCCTTTGAACTTAAGTATGTTTTCTCCAATTACTAAGAAGTGAGACACAATTCTCTGGCTTTCTCTAGATAGTTTTTTACAGGTGGCATTTGTGCTAGCGACCCATCAGAACTGCAACTCATGAGGATTTGTGTGAGGAATTATATATTGTCACCCCAAAATTTTCAATTTCACATTAAAGTTTTTTTTTCTTTTTAACTATTTGAATGAATGTCATACCATTCAGGAGATTTGTTTATCACCTACCTGTTAATTAAGTCTTGACTATTCTGTATTGGTGTAACTATGATAACTGTGACAATTTCCAATGTCTTCAGTACATTTCAAAACAAAGAAATTCTTCAGTTTTACCATCTTTTTTCTTCCATCTCAAATGCAATGTTTACAGATTTTTTAATGTATGTAAAAGATGAAAAAAGCCACAAACCAGTAATCTGAGGATTTGGACCAGGCTCTGCCATTATAATTTGCTGTGTGACTATGATGAAACCCCCTAAATTGTTCTTTCCTCATTTGTTCTGTTAAATGGGGATAAAAATTATTTCTTCTTTACTATAAAAGTTTTAGTGTGTGTGTGTGTGTGTGTGTGTGTGTGTGAAAGAAAGAAAGAGAGAGAGACTCAAGTTAGATTGTATAATTTAAAGATCCAAGCAGAGAGAAGAAAACTATTCTTTTTTTGAGCCTTGTCTGGGCCATGTCTTGTATTAGGCAAGCTATATATATTATTCCATTCGACAGCTTTACCACATATTCATGAAGTGTATTTCTGGGAGACATTTTCAGCTCAAATTTCCCACTTGCTACTTTCCTCTCCATGTGGCTCCACAGTACCAATCAGATTCTGAGATCTTGATTTTGTTCTTTCAAAATAGCCTCTGCTTGTTTTAGGAATGAGGTAGAAGCCTCCCTTATCTCCAGTAGGAAACTGATTGCATGCACAGTTGACCCTGAACAACGCAGGGGTTAGGGAGACTGGCCCGCCTACACAGTTAAAAATCTGTGAATAATCTTTGACTCCCCCAAAACTTAACTAATAGCCCACTGTTGACCCAAAGCCTTACTGATAACATAAACAGTTGATTAACACTTTTTTGTATATTATATATATCATGTGCTGTATTCTTACAATAAATTAAGCTAGGGAAAAGAAAATGTTTTTGCAATTGTTGAAAATCTCCAAATACATTTTCCAATATTGTATATTTATTGAAAAACAATCTGCATGTAGGTGGAATTGTCCAGTTCAAACCCATGTTAGTCAAGGGTCAATCTGTATATTTTGAAGTCTCTATTTGTTCTAGAAACTTTTTTCCTATAGATGATAATTCTTCTGACTTTAGAGTTGGGAGCCTTGCTTTTAAGGTTGGATTTTGCTCAAATGTTTGTCAAGTTTTGGCTATGTGCTTGTCTTTGTACTTGACTTTTCCTATTTGTGTGTGGACATATCTTGCCTTCACTGGTTGCAAGGAAGGTTCAGGCGGTGCAGGGTGGAGTGTGTAAGTAGCCCATCTCTGAGCTCAGAAGATTCTGTTTGGGTGCACCTGACAACAGGAAGCGGCACTGTTTCTCCAAGAATGCACAGGCACTGGTGACAAATGTTTCTACTGCTCCTCTTGCAACAAAGAGGAGAGAAGGAGGAGGTTTTAGACTACCTAGCTACCCGGTTCTCAAATGTCCTGGGTACCACAGCAGATTCACAGGGGCACCATGCGATATTGTGAAATTTCAAGAAAAACAATGATATTCACCATCTGTCAGATTCTGCAAGAGCTAGGTCACAGTTTCAACATTAGATCATACTACATTCCTTTAGGTGATATCATATTTTTGTGAAGCTGGCATTTTGGAGTTTGCTGTGACAAAAAGTAAGTACCATGTGAAAATCAAATTGGAATAGGAAATGAGGATGGCAGTGTCCAACATGATTCCAAGATTTGAAAAGTTGCATGGTGCCCCATATATGTGTATATATATATATATATGTATATATACATACATCCTATATATATATACACATCCTATTTGTAAATATTTGTGGTTATTTTTTAATGAAATGTAAGTGATTTTTCTTTCAATCATGTGTATCATTTTTTCAAGTGCTATTAAGTTGTTAAGATACAAACACTTAAATTGTTTGTATCTATGTACTCCATAAATAAATGGTTAGGTATTTGGTCCCAGGACAGGATTAAAAAATGACTAGGACACTAAGTGGTTTGAAAAGAAAAGGTTTGGGAACCTCTGGTCTTAAATTTTCCATTGTGGTTTCCTTATAAACTATACTGATGGTCTGCCTAGAATTGTCCTTGGATCTTGTCTCTCCTCAAATTGCTCCCAACGTTTGCAACAGTTTTAAGCTGTGGTTCACTCGGTTTTCTTCCATCTGCACTCTGTCTCAGGGATTCCTAAAAATTTCTGCTCCACTAACATCAGTCCTTTGTTTTCCAATGAAGCCACAGGGTGGGATGGGGTGAGATGGCAGAAGTTAAGGATGACAGTGGAGAGGAATTAAGGTCTTTTGTGTTTCAACTTATCACTTTTATCCTATAAATTACATTGTAGTCTTTAAGTAACATTTGGTTTGGATAATTTTAAAAAATTTGGGGGGTGGGCTTCATTTTTTTGCTAACTATGCCCCCAATTATCTCTCAGATATGTATTTTTTTTACTCTACCTGGTCTGTCATATTTTGAAGTATTTCCTCTTCTCTTAGAGATACCTGATGCTTTACCAAAGATATCTTTTAGTATATAGAACAGATCATTTTTTCTTGCCAGTTAAGAAGGTGGAATTACATCGTTTCCTTGAAATTTACTTTTTTTTTCCCAAATGTTTTCCAAATTATTTTCATGATTGGCATTTATCTTAGGCCCTTTGTCAAAATTAATGCTTAATTTCATAAAGAATTATTTGGCTTGTCTCCACATTGGATGTTGAAATCACTCCTTCTGTAATCACTGTCAAATAATGGTTTCCTCATGAATATATACCATATAAATTGTTGTTCACATTTCAGAAGAAAATGGAGTGTTTTCTTTTCTAGTTTATCTGTAATAGGTATTTGCATTCATAAACATTGACATGTGATTAATGATCTGGTTTAGCAATTTGAACTTTTTATGATGTCATCATTCTTCTCTTAATGGAACTTTTTAATAAAATAGCTCTTCATACTTGGAACAGCACTGAAGATTTATCTTGGTCACTAAGAGAAAAAAAAAAATCCCTCTGTTCCAGTCATTTGGGGCTGCATAACAGAATACCATAGACTATATGGCTTAAATAACAAACAACAAACAGCTCTGGAGACTGAGATTAAGGCACCAACAGATTTGGTGTCTGGTAAGAATACTCTTCCTGGTTTCTACATCTTCACACAGCAAGAAAAAGGAAGCAAGCTCCCTTTTCTCTTCTGTAAGGACACTAATCCTACCATGAGGGCTCCACCCTCAGGACCCAGTTACTTCCCAAGAGCCCAATGTCCAAATTCTATAACATTGGGGGTTAGAATTTCAACATAAAAATTTGGGGAAGACACATACATTCAGTCCATCACTATGTATAGAAAAAAAGCAAAGGAATGCTTCAGCTACATTCATCTGCTTCTGCAGATTAAGCAATTATGGGACCATCAAATGAGGTTATACTTAACATGACATAAAATAACTGATTAAAATAACTTCAACCAGGCTATTGGTCGCCACACACACACACACACACACACACACACAATGCTTTAGTTAGGCATGCACACACACACACACAAATACAGCCTGAACTACCCCCGCTTAGGTCAAGAGATAAGAACCGTGGTTCAAAGTGGCTATAGCACATGCCAGTTGGAAATTTCTGCCTGGATGACAGAAAAGTTTCATGGGTATTTCAGTGTCAAGAAGGTACTGAAAGTGTCATGGTCTGAGAGGCTTGGAGTCCTCAGGGATAAGATCACCACTCAGCCATCCTGGAAAGGAAAATGGAAGCCAAGGGCAAACCTTAGCTTCATCAGGATTTATCTACTGTCAGCCCTGTGTGTCTCTTCAGGTTTGGTCCACCCCCAGCCATTCCTTAGGTAACCATACAAGCTGAGTAGGCTGATAGAATCTGATCACTGGCCAGAAGCCTATGCCCCACAGTGAAGGATTCTCTTTAGTACCTCTCAGAACTTTTGGCAGAATTAATCCACCCCCTTTGTATTGACAATCTAATCAGTTTCCAGGAGTTTTACAAATAAAACAATGTATAGTAAAACTCCACTATAGAAACTGGACCCATTAACTTGGAATTTTTATTAATTCAAACAGGAGCTTCTCTGAGTTGACCCCTTATTCACAGACATTACAAATTAGAATAATAGTCTACATAAGGTTTCAATGAAAAACAAGTGGAAAACTTAAAAAGCAAGTTTCTTGTGAATATTCTTGAATTCTTTATTCTGCATTATGTTGGTCTAATAAAATTTTACTTGCTAATTCGAAAATAACTTTTAAAATTTATACTGTGATTTAAATTTCAGTATTTCAGCTCTTTTTTGGAAGGCAGATTACTGCCCTATTGCTCCAAAATTCGTGGGCATCTTGACTAACAAGAATTCTCAATTTCTTAGCATAGTTTTGTCTTCATCCATTTTAGAGATGGAAAACTTGAACATATTTATTTAAGGGATACTTAGATTTCCTAGTTTGATTTGTATGATTGGTCATGCACTTGTAAACTGAAATTATAAATCAGTGAGTAAGTTCAAAATTTTCCAGGTACTGCTAGCTGAAGTATTCCCAAACTGAGATAGTAATCTTGACGATAAACCCAGCTTGGCAGACAAAGTTCCATGTGTATCATTTCTTGTTTAAATATTTGATTTTTTAGGGGATTGCTTAAAATGGGGCCACTCTAATATGGGGAGGAGACAACACTCAAAATGTAGTTATTAGAAAAACAACAGACTCCTTTGTAAAGACATCCTATTTTTAATGTGCTTCATAGTTGTCAGCAGGTTGAGGTATGCTAGGGTGAGGTCACTGCTGTGTTTGAGCTTGTGATTCACTATTTAGCAAATAGAAACCATATCCCTGTCATTGCAGCACTGCAGAAGAAAAACTGCCCAGAGTGGAGAAAATCTTATTTTTTATTCAGGGGTAATTTTCTTTTCCAGAAATACAGACCTGAATAATAAAACAGTGAGTCAGTAGGAAATCAAAGACGATTGAAGTACTGTTTTAAAAGCAGGTACATTTGGGTCTATTTTTCTGGTCATCCTTTAGCACATCTATATTCCCTGTCACATGCATGCCTTTCTGGTCCTGGCAAAGGGTCCTCCATACCCATTACCAGTGATGCTTTTTTGGCCAATGCACAATAGCACATTCCATTGCAACCATTGCTTCAGAGATGAGGAAACAGATGCAGAGAAGGGAAGTAAGTTGCTCAGGGTCACACAGAGTTGGTTGGTTGGAAACACACAGGAATAGGAGCTCACTTCTGGCTCCTAATCAGATGCTCTCTGATGCCTTCAAAGCTCGCTTCCTCCTGACATGGTTTCAAAATGCCTAGTGATTGCTTAAGTATCCCTTTCAGCTTTTGATATGATTTGACCCTGGAAGGGCAAGTTAGATTGAGTTGATTCATGAGCAAACAGTGTGAAGAAAGTGATAAATGAATTTCAAGGATAAATATGTTTAATTAGAGAACAAGTATGAATACCTATAATAGGAATCTCACTTTACTACTTCCAAATGAAGGTAAAGCGTAAGTGTAATTTTTCATGCTCTATTGTTTAGGAAATGAATTATGTATAAATTCTTCCTAAAATAGCATGGTAATTTATTAACATACTTTCAGTGACTTCTGGGAGAGTGTTCTAAGACACAAAGGCCATGTCTGTATGTGATCATGGAATTAACCATTTTAATGTAGATTGAGTCTTTGGCGGGACATCTTATTAGGCCAGCTTGGAATGACAGTGGTGAGGATGAACTATTGTCTTTATTGTTTTGTTCTGTTGAAACAAAGGCAAAAGGATAAAGCACCATTTAACTGACTCCATAAAATGTGCTCTAACCATCCTCCCTGCAACTGGTTCACCTTGGTTTCCTTTTTTTCAATCTTTTGCTCTTTCTCTCTTTTTTGAAAATGTGAAACATGACGTAGAACGTGAAGTTTTTATGAGGTTTCCATTTATGCCAACTCATTCCTATTCATTTATTATTTACCTGGCAATTAAGAGAATCTGTACTGCTATTCCGTTTATGGTGTCAACAAGCATTTGTTCCAAAATTCTTAATTTTCTTGGGTTTAAAATAAGTGGAAATTCTGGAATATTTCCGATAGCTGTAACATTTAAGTACCCAAAATACTTCGTAAATAATATTCTAAGTTATTTAGATTGCTCTGTGTGTGTGTGTGTGTGTGAGGGTACAGTTTTATTAGAAATGTGAGTTCAAAATGGGGAACTAGAAGTTGCATATAATATACTATCATTATAAAACAAATTTAACATTGAAAATGTGACTCGGTTTCATTGTTTTAAAATATCCAGTGGATATTTTCTACTGAATCAAACTCCAGCCTTCATTTAGGTGTTAGAATGAAGAATATGATTTTTTCACACTGCTATTTATAAAAGACTGTTTCAGATATGAGTTCACCTATAAAAAGCCAAAATATAAGATCTGATTCATTTTCAAAACTGTAAAACTATGTCCACACAAGTTAACTTCATACACATTATTTATGTATTAAATCCTCTAAATATCTCTAAAGTTCTAATGATCTAAACATTATGTCCCTCATCCTTCTAAGATAGCTCAATGTCTTATATTCTGAATGTCAAAACTAAAGAACATTTGATAAAATAAGTTTTATGTGTTATTTATGAGAAACTTAAGGATTTAAATAAGCCTTTAAAATATTTACATTTTTACTTCTGACTTTTTGTTTTACACTTTTTTTTAAAAAATGGGCTTTTCTCTATATTTGATGTAGATTTCAAACTTTAGATTTATAGTTCAACACCTTGCAACAAATTTTGTAAATATTCGGTGGGGGCTTAGTCTTGAAATATAAACATTTCTTGCTATTGAAGCACTGAAGAAAAGCAGAACCCCTCATTTATTCTGAGACATTCAGAAGACTAAAGAGATTTTGAACTTTTTTTCCTTTTTCTGGAACATCTTCTTCAACAAGAAAAATGAAATGTCATCATGCTAAGGTGAATCATAATAAATGTTATGTCTTGTCTGACACTGGAAATAAATCCAAGTAAGTTTGGAGAAATATTGGTGGCTTTTTCCCCCCACAGAGGTTTAGATCAGCTTTATAAATTAAACAGTATGTGTTGACAGCTCAGGGGCAGTATGTAAACTATTCAGTAGATAATTGCCATAGAAACCAAAAAAGTTTAACCATCTCAATCTAAAATTGCACTCCTGGGCTCAGCTGTTGGATATGATAATGATGAATCCTTCTTTTCCTCAAATTAATGATCAGTAACAAAACTGCCATTAAAAAGAAAGTTTGATGGAAAACCACTTAGAAATAACACACAGGTATGAAAGGTTGTGTTGTTGATCTCAATATGAATGTTTTCCCGTGAAGTTGTCTAATAATTGCTAACTTTAGAGAGTGTTGCTTGAATGTCAGATATTTTTCTAAGCACTTCATAAATGTTAACTCGTTACATCCTATACCAATGGTAGGAGATTCTGTTATTATCTTTGCTTTACAGATGAAGAAACTGAGGCATAGAGAATAGTTTGCCCAATATTAAGTGGTGGAGCTTGGACTTGACCCTGAACTCTATGGTCTGTCATATTCTCCAGTTCAACTGCATAATTCCTCTACAGCACAAACCTATACAAACATGTGATTGATTTGGTGACAAGGAGAAATATTAATCAATGTAAATGATAAAACCCTAAATCAAGTTTAGCTATTCATCAATCTCTGGTGGTATAATGTGACAAATTTGAAAAGGTAACTTCTCCAAGATTTGCCTGTTCTAGGATTTGCAACCTTTTTAACTGTATCTTTTCACCTCCTTTGTTGATAAAGACACTGTAAAATAGAACATCTTGTAAATTGTAAGGGCCAAAAAATAAGCGTAGATTACTTTCTATGTTTGTTTAGGTAGGTTACTTTATTGAATAATGTCCCCCCCCAAATTTATGTCCATCTGCAACCTGTGAATGTGACTTTACTTGGAAAGAGAGTCTTTGCAGATGTACTCATATTAAGATGAAGTCACAGCAGGTTAGGGTGGACTCTGAATCCAATATGTCTGGTATCCTTATAATAAGAGGGAAATTTGGACACATAGACACTGACACACAGGGGAGAGCACCATGTGAAGGCAGAAGCAGAGACTGGATGATGCAGCTGCAAGCCAAGGAAGACTGCTGGCGACCACTAGAAGCTAGAAGAGGCATGGAAAGATGCTTCCCTAGAGATGTTGTGGGGAGAATAGTCCTTCTATGCTACTGAATTCCAGAAGCCTTCACTGTAGTGTTATCTATTCAAAGTGGATGAAGACACTGTTATAGATTCTGCAGTGTTTTCTTTTTTTTCCTTCTCCCTTGACTTGATATGGGAACCACCTTTTACTCAGAATGGTACCCTTGATATTCAATATTTATTAAATAATTAACATCATCCAATCTTTTGAGGGCCTGAACAGAACAGAAAAGCAGAGGAAGGACAGCTTTGCCCTCTGCTTGAGGCAGGGCACCCAGTTCCTGTTCTCGGACATCAGTGCTCTTGGTTCTCGGGGCCTTGGTACTTGGACCAGGACTGACACCACCAACTCCTCTGGTTCTCAAGTCTTTGGACTTGGACTGAACTGTACCACTGGCCTTCCTGGTTCTCCAGCTTGCAGATTGCAGATCTGCCAATTCCAATAATAAATCTCTATATATACCTATATCTACTCTATATATCTATATCCTATTGTTTCTATTTCTCTGGAAAATCCTGACTAATCAGCATCAAAAAATTTGCCATGCATGGTTTTAAATCTTAGGAATAAGGTGATGAACAAGATGGCCTGTGCTCTCAAGGCCTTATTCCCTCATAGAGCCGACTGACGCATGAATAGGCAATTATAATTCAGTGGGATAGTGCTGAGAGGGAGCGGAGAACAGAGGGTAGGAGCAGCTTCCCTCCTGGAGGAGCTGAGATTTAATTATAAGTGAACTCTGTTTCTCTCTCTAAACTGCAATAGTTAAGCATATTAAAGACTCCTTATAAGGAAATAGAAATGATTATTAGGCACATTGTTTTATTTCTCCCACATATACTAGAATTTTAATAGCTGTGAATCCATAATTATAACATTTTCGTTCTTATGGCTGGTCATGGGAGACACTGTTTTTTGAGAAGTGGAATTTTTTTTAATACTCTTAAATAACTTGAAATCCATAACCCCTGATTTCACCTTTTGTGTGGCCTCTGCTTTGTCTATCTTTCAGTCTAGAACCCATTATTTCCTCTATGAATTTGGTGAGAAGCCATCAGGGTAGAACATTAGCATTAAGTATTACTCTGTGCCGGATCCTGCCTAAGTCATTGGGAACACAGCAATCAACCAAGAGAGACAAGTTCAATGTTCTTTCCGCAGTCTGCTGTCATGGAAATAGAAGGAACTGTGCTTCCCTGAGTTACTTAGTCTTCATTTGAAGTGCTCCAAACTTTGCTAGAGAAGGTATAGCTGGTGCTATCAGCCGTTTGAGGTTGTTCTACCTCAACAACGGTTGAAAAGGATAACATTCTGCTTGTTTTTGTCTATTTAAAGTAAGCAAACACTGGACTGAGATACTCCTCTTACCTGCAATAGAATTTAAACCAAGCAATGGACTTGGTCCAGTGTGTAAATATTTGTATCTTTGAAGCTGCAAAAAAGAGCCCCCCAATTAAATGCCCAAAAGCATTTAATTACTTTCCTGTGAGACTTTAACTTTAACCCTGCTTATTACTCTTAAACTACTCCAGAGGGTAATATTTTTTATTGGTGACAGATTGCCCAAACTTTGCCAGTGACCTAATCTCCCTCTGCAGACATGACTGCATTTTGCTGAAAAGTGTCTCTTTAATGAGGAGAAGGTATATGTCTGCATTAAGGCAAGTTCTCTGTTCCTTGTTACTTCAAATATGGATTATGGATTCATACAGCTCTATTATGTAAACATCAAAATTTTCACTTGAAATCTAGGCATTGGGTGTAGTTAAACACATACACAGTTGTATGCCTTAATATCTGAATCAGTTCCTTTCTATGTTTTGTTGGTAGAAATTTGGTATTTGGTGTCTGAAGTATTCTTGACATGATTTCAGGGTCTAGGAGGAAAGGTCTGTTTAGGATGCCTTGACTAAAAACCAAGTTTCAGAAAAAAGGACTTATTTTTAACTTTGCTAGTAACTTTAGATACATCACTGACCTTTGCACCTGTTTCCACATGGATTAAACAGTACTGTTCATAGCTGTGCCTATGTATGGGGTTCTGATGAGCATTGGCCCATATAAGATAAGGGTTAATTATTGCTTTCAAAGATAGTGTCCGTACCCACTGGCTTCATAATCACGTTTTACTATCTCTACCTTTCTCTGTACTTCATGAAGTAATGTTCCTTGGTTTAAATTATTTGAGTCAGAATAAAGTTCGTTCAAGGTGTCGCATCAGTTAAGAAGCATGTAATGACAGACTTGGATGAGAAATAATATTAAAGATTATGAGATCTTTTATTGGCTTATCTTCTTGTATATAATATATGTAATCTTGTATGTGTGTATGAATATATAATCTCTTAATTATTAACATTTCAAAAGATTGTTTGGCATTTGATATCACTGAGTCCTTGCAGGTACCTGGCACAAGAATGTATATAGAGATAAAGAGTCAATTTGACAAAGCATTTTTGAGGCAAAAATTATGTCCAATTGTGCTGCATAAACCTCAGTCAACCCCTCTACTCCCTCCTTTTTGGATATTGATTAAAAGGAGAAGAAAAAGGAGGAAAAAAAGAAATGTAGAAATCTATATGCAAACCATTCTTATTTTCAATCCCAAACATTAAGATGTTTCAATGTCGTGTTTTGTAGGAAAATAATTGGCCTTCAATTATGCATATTTAACCAGTTTCAGAGGAGCTGGAAGGCTTTTAGGTAGGTGTGGCCTATGGTACTATGAACCTGCAGGAATGCTTACTAACCAAAGAACTTATGGAGGTGAATTCACTCCTTTATAATGGAGAGGTTAATAAGTTATGATTCTTGTAGAAGCCAGATCAGACTCAATAATATGTCTGCAAAAGGTTGCATTTTGTGTATAGGATATAATTCTGGACACTATGAGTTTTACTTGGTCTGTCAGTTCTTTCCTGATATATATACTTTGTTGGAAGTTCAACTACAAGAGGCCAATGGGTTAGATAAATTTCACTTGACATCCAAAGCATGGATGGTGAGAACTAACTCTCTCTTTCCACATATGCACATGCACACACTTACTCCTTCATTTTAACATTTAAACACATATCTTCAAATAGCAATACCTATTTTTAAGGGTCTACTAATGTTTTAGATTTTTAAAGATATATACCATGATCTATCAAGGTTTCTGTTTAATTTTTCAATAACAAAAGATAACAAATATACTCCCTAAATTGAAATATTCCCATTGTATAAAAAAGTATAATCAAAATCTGGGCTCTCACTCTAATTATCTAAACTGAGACTGTGTTTACTTTACTTTGGAAACAGATGTGATCCATCACAGTAGCCCATAAATAAGGTGTCAAATTGTTTAGCTGATCAATAAATATAAATTATTGAAAATAATATAATTCCAAGGTCACCAAGGCACTGAGCTTAGTGTTATTTTAAAATAAAAACTTTCTACTTATAAAACTATATGTGCATATTTAAGAATGAGTGGTTCTATTCCAAATGGAATTCCTGGCCCTGAAAGGCGAATTCGTATTTGTTCATAGAAATAAGTGATAATTCTTAGACTCTGACTTTCAGTATTGTCTTAATTAGGGACAACTGTTTAAGAATTCTTACACAATCTCCTGTGGTAGTTCAAATATGCCCACATTTCATTTCTTACTCCTTCCTTCAAAACATGGAGATGAATTTCACTTCTTTTAAATGTGGGTCATTTATTACATTCAGTAACTCACTTTTGACCAATAGAATATGGGAGAAGTAACCGTGTTGTGTGACTGCCAGGTCTAGTCCTAAAAGGCTTTGTCATTTCCACCTTGCTGTCTCAGAGAGTCCTAGCTGGGGGAAGCCAGCTGCCCTGTGCTGAGGACATTCAGCTTGTGAAGAGGTCCATGTGATGAGGAACTGCTGTCTCTCAACAACCAGCAAACTCACCAGCCATGTGAGTCAGCCACTTTGCAGAATTCTTTGGCCCTGGTCAACTTTCAGGGGACTCTGGCCTTGACTGATGTGTTGACTGTAACCTCAGAGGGACCTAAGCCAGAACCAGCTGGTTAAGCTGCTCCTAAATTCCTGAACCACAAAAACCAGACAATAAATATTTATGATTGTTTTAACTCCTCAAGTTTTGGAGTATTTGTTAAAACAGTAATAGATAACAGGTATATATTTATGCATGCATACTTGCACACAGGAGGCTGGCAGAGGGGAGAATTTTTAAAAATCTTTTTCAATAGTATAATGATTAATGGTGAAAGACCAGCAAAAAACCTGTTTTAGGATCAATGGATCTTTAAATTACAATAGGTAACCCTCTGCCAGTGTGTTGTATAGGATTCAGCCTTTCTGTTTCGTGCACTGCTATAATGTTCCTAGTAATCAGATGGCCATCAGGCAGAGCCTATGGGCTTTTTAAGGCCTATGAAAGTATTAAACATTTTAAAACAAACAAACTAAAAGAAAAAATGACTCCAAAATTATAAACAAGAGAAACAGAGTTAAATAGAAAATTTTACATTGGAGCAAACTAAAAAAAAAGGAAATTACAAAGTAGAAATTAGCTGTTAATATCACGTTTATAGAACATTAGTCAACTGCAACTCAAATAAGCTCTTCTAAATATATAAAAATTATACTAAATGTAGGATGTAGGTACAAAGTAAGAGTTCCTGAGGCCTACAAGGTCCCAAATGACTCTGAATTTATTCTATTTGTGGATGTTCCTGGAACAAAAAAGGAATCACATTTTCTTCATGCAAATTGAGGATATTTATTATTTTTTCTTGGTAGCTGTCAACAGGAATACCCTTCACTACCCTTTCAGGAAGTGAAGCTTAGGATTTTATGAATGGCAATTATTTAAATGATTTACCTATGTAACTACAAAGGAAGTGCTGAACAGAGAAAAAAATGGAATTTTAATAAGGTTTGGAAGGTTTTCTTCTTTTTTTCTTCCCTTTTATTTCTCTTCCCTATCTCCCTCTCTCCCTCCCTTTTCTCCCTCTTTCTTTTTCTTTCGTAGATGGTTAGAGAAAACATTTTCTCAAGCAATTTTAGAGCATATGATAATATAAGGTAGAGAAATTTTGGTAGAAAAGTGTAACATGGGCAGAAAATTGATAGTTTGAATTTTTATATTTTAATCTGTTTTGTTTTGTGGCTTTTTTTGTATAACTTTTCTGATAGTTTTATAGAGTATTGGGAGTAAATGTTTGTAAGTTCCTTTGAAAATAAAAAGGTGTCCCATGCATACAAAATATCTTAATAAGAATATTCTTGAAGGGATTTATATCCCTGAGCTACACCACAGGATCACCTAAGTGTCAGCTGGCCTTGTACTTGACAGCAGAGTTCTGGAGTGCCCTGCTTTCTTAATATTCTGATCATACAGAATTGTCCAAATTTAGATACATCCTCCTTTCTGTTCTTCTACAACTGAAATGGAAGCTTAGTGAAAGACCTGATGAATGCGAAGAACAACAGTGGCGCTGGATTTGGTTGGGAGGAGTAGAAAGAAATATATCTTAAGCATCTGAGTAGAGTGTGGGGAAACCAAAAATGTTCGTGTATTCACCTGGGAAGAAAAGACATTGCTGTTCACAGAGAAAGGGTGTGCTACCCAAACTCCTGTGAGGAAGTAGCTGACAGCTGTTTTCTGAGGAGGAATGACAGTTTCACTTTAGGCTATCCACGAAATTCTAATCTTCATAACAGGATGTATAAAGTAATGGGGCAGTTTTTGGTCTTTAAGAGTTTTCCAATGAACAGACAGTTCTAGGGTCATCTATCATAATACTACCATGTAGGTTCATACTTCTCAGGCCGTTTCCTGCTCTAAATTTTTTATGTCCTAACAATCCATGCAGCTAAGAGTAATATCCGATACTATGCTCCCTGGAAGGAATCTGTGTCATTGATATGCCTTTTAGACGTATGTTATGACTTCTTTAAATTGATGTTTGTTAAGTGGAGCACAGAGTGCAGGATGGTGAGCTGAGAGCTTCAACAACAGACCACGAGAGAAATTGAAACAGAGAAGTTTATGACTCACAGGTCCTGGAGGAAGTACCCAGCACACATGGAATGGCTGCATGGGGATGTCAAGGCCGACTGGAGACAGAGGCAGGACCTAGGTGTAAGCCTTTATTTGGATCAATGGGTAGAGTGCCTTAGGGTTCTCTGGGCTAGGGCTGGACTGGTCAGTTTAACCAAAGAGTGGGTTTTGGTAAGTTCATTGGAGGTCTACAGGCACTGATAATCAGTGGATACTGTTAGTCACTGCTGGGAAAGTCCTATCAGGACTCACATTTGCAGGTGACTCTGTGGCCTGTTATCTAGGGCATGAGCATCCCTAATGGGACTTCTGTTAGACTGAGGTCTCTGCATGTCCTTGGCAGAACAAAGTGATGCTGAGGCAGCAAAACCTCATGGAGTAGCTTAGCTAAACTTTTGACACTGAAGAAAAAGAAGAATGTAGAAAAGATATTTTGAGACAAATAGCAACAGTATTTTTTTATAATTAGGTAGGAGTAGAACAGGTGATCAATAAACATAAATAAATAAATAAATAAATGAGGTAGAGGACAAATTGGTTTTGGTCTGTCTCATGTCAGTTTTTGAGGTCACTGTTTCTGCCCCAGGTATGAGTTAATTATGAACTCAATTGTATGTGATTTTTGGTAAAACAGGTGTATTTTGTAATGAAATCGAGGTGAAAAGGAATCAATACAGTAGGCAGAATTCTAAGATGGCCACAGTGATTCCTGTCCTATGGAATACATGCGCTTTTTCTCAGTTATTCAAACACTAAAATATGTACTAGGGGCTTTTGCAGGTATAATTTAGGCCCCGAATCAGTTGATTTTAAGATAAGAACATCATCAATATGGCAGAAAACCCGGTTCCATGGTATCAAACTTCTGACCTACAAAGCTGAGTTATAAATGGGTGTTGTCTTAAACTACTATGTTTGTGGTAAACAGCAATAGAAAACTAATACATGATAAAATTAGTGTCACATTTGTATTTGATTTTAGTTAATGGGCACACCAAGAAAGAGCAATGAACCAATTATTGAGATGATTGCTTTTGCTACATTGGCACACAATCATTTGTATTTGGATATGTAGCAGTGATGCTCCAAGCTTTATTAGCCAGTTAGAACAATGTATATGACATTTTGAGCAATGCACTAATCTCTGTACTCTTGAATTGCTACCTAATTATTGGAAGGAAATCCAACATCTTCTAGGTGGTTTTTCTCCCCAAATGTTTCTGAGATGCCCCAGGATTATGTATATGTAACCCTATTGTTGGGTGATTGGTATAGTAGTCTCCTCTCTGAGTCTCAGGTCACCTTTCTGAAATCCACTTCTTCCATTGCATTGCCTATCTTTGCATGGCTGATGTTGGACCACGGGCACTGGTCATAAATTTCTTTTGGGCGCTTGACTTCTGAGCTGCCTGTGGGACACTGTATAGTCTGTTGTTTATTAAGTACTATGCTCAGCCCACCTAAGTAGTGACCTCTAGTGAGGGACACCTAACCCTTCTCACATCCTAGAGCTCTTACCCTCTGCCTCTGGGTCTTGGTAGCTGGGTTTTTTCTCTCACCTCTAGGAAACTGTCTCTCTTTCATGTACAAATATTTTTGTTTTTGTTTATGACCAGATGGGCAGAAGTAAGGATGATGATGAAAGTAGAGCTTCACCTCTGGAGATGAATTCTGGCCATTTCTAGCACAGTCTGACTTCTTCAGAGTGACAGGCTCTTCCAAGATGGTGGAGAGGGAGGGACTGGGGTGGTCCAGGATAACCATAAGTCATTCCTGTAATCAGCTGGGCTCAATTGCTGAGGCTAGCTTTTTTTCCCCTTTTACTCTTGAGGATTTCTTTCTCATACTCCTTGTTTTCCTTTCTGAAATACATTCAGACATGTCTGTGCAGGTCTAGATTTTAATTGTGGACACAAGTTAGTCCTTGCCTGTGAGTTCCTGGTGCCAGTCAAACCAAGGAGGTGATTGGGCACTTATTTAAGACACTTACTCAAATACTTTCTGAAAGGATTCTGTTCATACAACGTAAAGAAGAGAGGTTGAAGGAGGAGCGTGAGGGTTGGGGTTGCCCAACTATACCAGCAGCCAGCCTGGCTAGATCTCAGGGTCTGTCCAGCTAGAACAATCACAACTCTTATTTAAAAAGCATCTCTGTTCTTTATCTGGACAAAGCATCTAAAAACATAGCCTAAGGTTATCTCCTCAGCAGGATATGAAAGACATTGGACATTTAAATAAATTTGTGAATTGTAAACACATATGCTTTTACTAATGATTTCTACCAGATTGCAGCTCTTATCTTCTAAATTTAGACTTCTATGCAAAGACAGATTGTCATTAAATGTTCCTTTCTGTCATGACCATTAGCCAGAAATCAACCATTTTTGTTTTCTAAGGAAAGGGCAATTAGAAACAGGATTGCATTGAGTGGATGTACTTGCTCTACTATGCTTCTGCTGTCTCTCTAAATGCTAGTACCTGTAAGGATATATACCCAAGAGTAAACTTTTACTATAGATGAGTTATCTGAGAATTAGAAAAAAAAAGGCTTAACAATGAAAGAACAAATTTCCCCATGATGTAGTTCCTAAGTGCTTTTGAGGGAAAATTAAATACAGGAAAAAGAGATGGAAATGAATTATAGTAGAAAATAAATATGAAAACCACAAGTGACTCTTCGACTTTCAAAATGTTTCTGGTTTAAGAAACACTATCTATTTAATGTGCCTACTATCTTGCAAGTCTTTTTTTTTTATAAGAACATCCATTTTATTGAGATATACTCAACACACTATTTTGGTCAGTTGGATCTATAATTGTACATAGTACCATTAAAAGTGACTAAGAGACTTAGGTTTTTCTGTATAGTTCTTTACCTTTCCCCTGGGAGATTATTTTGTGTAAGGACAGGCTTTTGAATCTTGTAATCACATCAGAAAAATGCAGAAAATATTTACCCAAATATTAATTCCTTGACACAGCTCAGATGGCATAATTGCTTATATTTTCAATAATTATGTTAAAAAAGTTTAAAAAGCTGAGTGTTAAATACCTAAGGACATTGTTATTTTTCTGTTGTTATTTTTGGAAACAATGTTGGGAAGAATTTTTCTTGGCTCCACTGGAGTTTTTCTTTCTCCTTCAGAATGTATGTTATAATTCATGTACACACACATGCATATATGCTATCATTCTGAACTGATAACATACCGTGCAAACCCCAGATTGTGCTGGTCTCATCATATCACACACACCACTTTATCTCACCTATTACTCAACATTCTGGCCCCAAAGCGCGCGCACACACACACACACACACACACACACGCACACGCACATGAACTAACGAATGGCTGTAGGAGCCAAGAGAAATAAATGGTGATGAGGTTTAGAGTTGTCATTTAAACTTCTGCATCCACCATTACCCCAGACAGTCTTAACACTTTGAGAAAACAAAAGTACTATGTCCAATTTCTGCTTTAGGGGTTCAGTTATCTAAACATAAATCATCTAATTTTGCAGTTCCACTGAAAGCATGAGGGGAAAATATATGAGCTTTTTTTTCCCCCCTATCATTCATGAATCCAAGAATATTAGTGAGTATAATTCTGAGAAAAAACCTTTTCTTTTGTAAGTTCCAGAGGCTGGTCAATGTAAAAATAATTTTGTAAGTCATGTAACTATTGTATTTAGCAATTACAATGTCTGCAAGTTAAAAAAAAAACTCATTGAGACATAGAGCAGAATTTATTCATGTGTGCATTCATGGTTCCAGTGGCTCCTTTCTTGTTTTATACAGTGTTGGCACTGCGTGACTGAATTGGACCAGAAATGCAAGATCTATTGCTGTAATCAGTGTCTTGCCATTGATTACTTCCCTTTTCCCTTTGCTCCACCATCACCCCTTGGCAACACCTCCGGGGCTATGTCAATCACACACATCCATTGGAAGATTTCACAACCAAAAGGCTTAGTGCTGGATGACTCAGTGTCAAAAAACAGAAGCCAACTTGAGTATTTAAAACAAGGGTACTTTATGTGGGAATTGGTTAGCAGCAACTGGAGATCCACCTGAAACTGGATGTGAACTCAGAGATAAGCAAAGACTAAGCTACTTTGCCACTAGGCTGGAGGGACAAAGGTTGGAGGGTGTTGCCAAAACAAAAGCATGTCTAGGAATAGATCTGAGACCAAAGAGGGTTTGGATAGGCAGAGATGCCATTAAAGTCTTTAGTAATGGCAACCAAGCTGCAACCCTCCTGTCTTTTGTAGACAGTCTGCTCTCATTTTCCAGAACAGGTCTTGCAAATATTCTCCAGACGTCTAAAGCTCCCTACCCCTGTGCCGCCATGTGCCCCCTCATATGCTCAACTTGCTGAAGTCCCCATTCCCAACACAAAGTCACTGTCCTTTCCGTTACCATGGACGCAGTGTCTCTCCCCTCCTCATGATGTTACCTCTCTGAGCTTTGGGTTCTAATTCCTTTCCTCTCATTAGGGAATTTAAATTATCAATTTTAAACTCTGTTCTGTGTCTTCGATCTATTCGTTGCCTTCAATAGTGTAATATGTATAAGTCTCCCTATTCCCCACACCCCCACAAAAGAAAGGGAAGGAAAATAGGTCCATTTCTCCATCCTGCCATTCAGTCAAGACTTTGAAAGCATTGTTAATACTCAGTGCTACTCACGTCCTTAGTCCCCATTTACCTATCAGCTCACTTGAGTCTGTTTTTTGCTCCCTCTTTCCACTGATAAGACACTCTCCAAGCCACAAATGACCCTTGTCTTGCTGTAATAGAGAGCATGTTTTTGGACTACTACAAAAATATATTTTTGTCCTTTGTAGTCCCTAATTTTTAGCTATCTCTCAGAGCCATATCATAGAGATGTAACCGGAAGCTTTAGAAAATAATTTTCTTCACTGTTTACAGAGAATGTCTCTTTCAAATTTAAGAATAAGCTGTCTTGAGGATTAATTTACCCTCCACCCCCAGACCCCAACCAATATGCTGTAGGAGTTCTCTAAGTGCAGTTTGGGGGCCAGAAACATCAGCATCACCTGGGCACTTGCTACACATGCAAATTCTGAGGATCTTCCCCATACCTGCTGAGTCAGAAACTTCAGGGGATGGGTCTAGGAATCTGGATTTTAATAAAACCTCCAGGTTATTCTGGTGCATGTTAAAGTTTGATAACTACTGAGGAAGGGAGGAAGAGAAAATGAAAAACAGAAAAGAGGAAGAGGTAGAATGAGGTGTTTAGGGTCTGAAGTCTTTGATTTGTTCCATTCCTCCTGCTGGGGTGGGAGTCGAAAACATCAAGAGTCAAGGGGTGTAGCAGAAAGTTCTACAGAACATTGATGGGGGGTTGGGGTGGGAGGGTGGAGGGTGAGTGGATGAACTGGGTACTTCTCCAGGAAAAATCTGAAAAGATTTATGCATCATGACAAACCGTGGTTCTGCAGAGGCCCAAGTGCATTGTGTCCAGTGCATAAATCCCGACCCATCCTGGTGAGCGGCTGAGGGCAGAGCTGGAATGCTAGCCCAGGTGAGTCTTGAGGACAAAAGCAGGCTACCGAGGGCACGTATCTTGGGGACTGGAAGCTTTTTTGTGCCTGGTACTGAGTGGTGGATGTTGATGCCTGACCGTAAGTCCACATGGCCCCTTGGCAGTGACCAGTCCCAGTGCAGCCCCTCACTACAGAGACGTAAGTACAGAGTACACAGATCCAAGGCCCTTCCTTCCCCTCCAGTGTGAGGACTGAGAAAGCTTTTGTGCGCTCCTGCATTCTAAAGGATAAAGATGAGATGGAAGTAATTTGGAAGACTGAAAACTAATTTGAAAGGAATTTTTGTAAAAATAAGTAGAAATTTTGAATTAGAAGAGTTCATGCTCTCATTAATTGGAAAGTCTCAGTTGTCCCACTTCTCAGCAGGGTAAAGCCTTGTGGAGAAGTTTAGACTGTTGATGAAAAAATAGAGAAACGACTTTTTCTTTGTATTCTTGAGGATCTCTGTTCATGACCTTTCCTAACTTTACTGCTTTTCATGCTATTTACTACTCCCTCTTTCTTAAATGTTCTCTTCCCTCAGCCTGGAGAGCACTATGCTTTCACTGCCTTCTTCCTCCTCTATGATAGCACCATCTCCATTTGCTTAACAGGCTGGTCTTCTTCCACTCATTCCTTAAATATTGATATTATATTAAAAGTTATCTTCCCATGTTTTATCTTCCTGCCTCACCATCCTTAATTGTATTTTTATCCTCATAAATACAACATGGTTCCAGCGTCTTCAGAATCAACTGCATTTCAGGAAAGAAGGAAGGGAGAAAGTGAAAAACAAACACTATTTGTGGAGTTTTGCCTTTTAATTTAGCAAGGTTAGCTCCTTCCCAGGGAATTCTGCCTATACCTAATTAGTCACATTGCCATTTTTAGCTGCAAGAGAGTCTTGGGAGGTAAGTATTTTAGCTTGGTTCATTTATGTTAAAACAAAAGAGGGAGAAGATTTGGAGAAAGGATTTTAGGTAGGAAGCTACCAGTGCCTGCCTCAATTCCTTGTAATTACTAATTCTTCATAAAGAAATTAGTGACTGACTCATAATGAGAATCTTTTTCCACTCTCTAGAAAATAAAATCCTTCAATTACTTCAATAGTCACTAAAGATAAAAGCAAAAGTCCTTGGCATAGCATGTAAATCCCTTTATGATCTGGCCTTTGCTTTGCACTTCTTGTCTCATCACATTCTGCTGCCATCATTTGATACCTGAATCCATTTCAAGTGTTCACAGTGGTATCTGTACCTTTGCACCTATTGTTATTTGTACTTACTCCATCCTGTGTGCAGAACATGGCTTCCTGCCTTTCCATCTGGATAACTCATGTTTATTCATAGAGGTTCCAATTAAGTGGCAGGAAGCCTTCCCTGACACCTGAGGCTAGGTCAGGAGGCTCCTGTGTTCTCTCTTGTCCATAACCAGCACAGTTACACTCTACTGCAACTTTCTGTTTACTTGTGTGTCTTCCCGTGAGACTTGATAAAAGGCAGTGTGTTTATACTTATTGTTATATATCCAGCCCAGCATGTTGTATGTGCTCAATACATATTTGTTGACTGAACAAATAAATAAAGAATTAAATGTACAGGTTTGAGTCAGTGAATTATATATAACCAATTCAAATATTAAACTAATTATAATTCGCATTTGACCTCTACTTTACCACAAGGGAGCCTTACTATGATCTGGAACCTGTCAGGGATCTTAAAAGGGAAGCCTACTCAAAACTCTCTGGAAACTGCCAGGTAAAAACTATCTGGAACCTGTATGGAGAAAAAAATGAATAATTTTGATTTTAGTTGGAAGTGTTGCCAATTTTAAGCAACTTTAACTTTCACCCTTGTTTAGTAGAGCTTTCGTAACTGATTTCTTACTGTGAAAAAATCTTTCAAGTAATTTTTTAAATATAATTTATTTTATTATCATTAATCTACAATTACATGAGCAATATTATGATTATTAAACTACCCCTTCATCAGGTCCCCCCCACCAACCCCATTACAGTCACTGCCCATCAGCATAGTGAGATGCTATAGAATCACTACTTGCCTTCTCTGAGTTGTACAGCCCTCCCCATGCCCCGGCAACATTACATCTGCTAATCGTAATGCCCCTTTTTCCCTCTTATCCCTCCCTTCCCACCCATTTTCCCCAGTCCCTTTCCCTTTGGTAACTATTAGTCCGTTCTTGGGTTCTGTGAGTCTGCTGCTGTTTTGTTCCTTCAGTTTTTTTCTTTGTTCTTATACTCCACATATGAGTGAAATCATTTGATACTTGTCTTTTTGGCTTGGCTTATTTCACTGAGCATAATACCCTCTAGCTCCATCCATGTTGTTGCAAATGGTAGGATTTGTTTTCTTCTTATGGCTGAATAATATTCCATTGTGTATATGTACCACTCTTCTTTATCCATTCATCTACTGATGGACACTTAGGTTGCTTCCATTGCTTGGCTATTGTAAATAGTGCTGCAATAAACATAGGAGTGCATCTGTCTTTTTCAAATTGGGCTGCTGCATTCTTAGGGTAAATTCCTAGGAGTGGAATTCCTGGGTCAAATGGTATTTCTATGTTGAGTTTTTTGAGGAACCTTCCATACTGCTTTCCACAATGGTTGAACTAATTTGCAGACCCACCAGCAGTGTAGGAGGGTTCCCTTTTCTCCACATCCTCGCCAACATTTGTTGTTGTTTGTGTTTTGGATGTTGACCATCCTCACTGGTGTGAGGTGATATCTCATTGTGGTTTTAATCTGCATTTCTCTGATGATTAGCGATGTGGAGCATCTTTTCATGTGCCTGTTGGCCATCTGAATTTCTTCTTTGGAGAAGTGTCTATTCATGTCCTCTGCCCATTTCTTAATTGGATTATTTGCTTTCTGTTTGTTAAGGTGCATGAGTTCTTTATATATTTTGGATGTCAACCCTTTATCAGATACGTTTTTTATGAATATATTCTCCCATACTGTAGGATGTCTTTTGTTCTACTGATGGTGTCCTTTGCTGTACAGAAGCTTTTCAGCTTGATATAGTCCCACTTGTTCATTTTTGCTTTTGTTTCCCTTGCCGGGGAGATATGTTCATGAAGAAGTTGCTCATGTTTATGTCCAAGAGATTTTTGCCTATGTTTTTTTCTAAGAGTTTTATGGTTTCATGACTTACATTCAAGTCTTTGATCCACCTTGAGTTTACCTTTGTGTATGGGGCTAGACAGTAGTCCAGTTTCATTCTCTTACATGTAGCTGTCCAGTTTTTCCAACACCAGCTGCTGAAGAGGCTGTCATCTCCCCATTGTATATCCAAGGCTCCTTTATCAAATATTAATTGACTGTATATGTTTGGGTTAATGTTTGGATTTTCTATTCTGTTCCACTGGTCTGTGGTCTGTTTTTGTGCCAATACCAAATTGTCTTGATTACTGTGGCTTTGTAGTAGAGCTTGAAGTCAGGAGTGTAATTCCCCCTGTTTTATTCCTCCTTCTCAGGATTGCTTTGGCTATTCGGGGTCTTTTGTGGTTCCATATGAATTTTAGAATTATTTGTTCCAGTTCATTGAAGAAAGTTGTTGGTAGTTTGATAGGGATTGCATTGAATTTGTAGATTGCTTTAGGTAGTATAGCCATTTTGACAATATTGATTCTTCCTAGCCAAGAGCATGGGATGCATTTCCATTTGTTAGTGTCCTCTTTAATTTCTCTTAGGAGTGTCTTGTAGTTTTCAGAATACAGGTCTTTCACTTCCTTTGTTAGGTTTATTCCTAGGTATTTTATTCCTTTTGATGCAATTGTGAATGGAATTGTTTTTCTGATTTCTCTTTCTCTTAGTTCATCATTAGTGTATAGGAAAGCAACAGGTTTCTGTGTGTTAATTTTGTATCCTGCAACTTTGCTGAATTCAGATATTAGTTCTAGTAGTTTTGGAATGGAGTCTTTAGGGTTTTTTATGTACAGTATCATGTCATCTGCAAATAGTGACAATTTGACTTCTTCTTTACCAATCTGGATGCCTTGTATGTCTTTGTTTTGTCTGATTGCTATGGCTAGGACCTCCAGTACTATGTTGAATAACAGTGGAGAGAGTGGGCATCCCTGTCTTGTTCCCGATCTTAGATGAAAAGCTTTCAGTGTCTCGCCATTAAGTATGATGTTAGCTGTGGGTTTGTCATATATAGCCTTTATGATGTTGAGGTACTTGCCGTCTATACCCATTTTGTTGAGAGTTTTAATCAGGAATGCATGCTGAATTTTGTCAAATGCTTTTTCAGCATCTATGGAGATGATCATGTGGTTTTTGTTCTTCTTTTTGTTGATGTGGTGGATGATGTTGATGGATTTTCGAATGTTGTACCATCCTTGCATCCCTGGGATGAATCCCACTTGATCATGGTGTATGATCCTCTTGATGTATTTTTGAATTCGGTTTGCTAATATTTTGTTGAGTATTTTTGCATCTACGTTCATCAGGGATATTGGTCTGTAATTTTCTTTTTTGGTGAGGCCTTTGCCTGGTTTTGGTATTAGAGTGATGCTGGCTTCATAGAATGAGTTTGGAAGTATTCCCTCCTCTTCTATTTTTTGGAAAACGTTAAGAGAGTGGGTGTTATTTCTTCTCTATATGTCTGGTAGAATTCAGAGATGAATCCATCAGGCCCGGGGGTTTTGCTCTTGGGTAGTTTTTTGATTACCAATTCAATTTCGTTGCTGGTGATTGGTCTGTTTAGTTTTTCTGTTTCTTGCTTGGTCAGTCTTGGAAGGTTGTATTTTTCTAAGAAGTTGTCCATTTCTTCCAGGTTTTCCAGCTTGTTAGCATTTAGATTCTCATAATATTCTCTTATGATTCTTTGTATTTCTGTGGGGTCCGTCGTGATTTTTCCTTTCTCATTTCTGATTGTGTTTATGTGTATAGCTTCCCTTTTTCTCTTAATGAGTCTGGCTAGGGGTTTATCTATTTTGTTAATTTTTTCAAAGGACCAGCTCTTGGTTTCATTGATTTTTTTCTATTGTTTTATTCTTCTCAATTTTATTTATTTCTTCTCTAATCTTTATTATGTCCCTCCTTCTGGTGACTTTGGGCCTCATTTGTTCTTCTTTTCCAATTTCAGTAATTGTGTCTTTAGACTATTCATTTGGGAATGTTCTTCCTTCTTTAATAGGCCTGGATTGCAATATACTTTCCTCTTAGAACTGCCTTTGCTGCGTCCCACAGAGGTTGTGGCTTTGTGTTGTTGTTGTCATTAGTCTCCATATATTCTTTGATTTCTGTTTTGATTTGGTCGTTAACCCATTGATTAATTAGGAGAGTGTTGTTAAGTCTCCATGTATTTGTGAACCTTTTTGATTTCTTTCTAAAATTTATTTCTAGTTTTATACCTTGGTGATCTGAGAATTTGGTTGGTAGGATTTCAATATTTTTGAATTTACTGAGGTTCTTTTTGTGGCGTAGTATGTGGTCTATTCTGGAAAATGTTCCATGTGCACTTGAGAAGAATGTGTATCCTGTTGCTTTTGGGTGTAGAGTTCTGTAGATGTCTGTTAGGTCCATCTGTTCTAGTGTGTTGTTCAGTGCCTCTGTGTCTTTACTTATTTTCTGTCTGGTTGATCTGTCCTCTGGAGTGAGTGGTGTGTTGAAGTCTCCTAAGATGAATGCGTTGCTGTCTATTTCCTCCTTTACTTCTGTTAGTATTTATCTCACATATGCTGGTGCTCCTGTGTTGGGTGCATATATATTTATAATGGTTATATCTTCTTGTTGGACTGACCCCTTTATCATTATGTAATGTCCTTCTTTATCTTTTGCTACTTTCTTCGTTTTGAAGTCTATTTTGTCTGATACAAGTACTGCAACACCTGCTTTTTTCTCTTTGTTGTTTGCATGAAATATCTTTTTCCATCCCTTCACTTTTAGTCTGTGTATATCTTTGGATTTGAGGTGAGTTTCTTGTAGGCAGCATATAGATGGGTCTTGCTTTTTTATCCATTCTCTTACTCTGTGTCTTTTGATTGGTGCATTCAGTCCATTTACATTTAGTGTGATTATTGATAGATATGTACTTATTGCCATTGCTGGCTTTAGATTCGTGGTTACCAAGGGTTCAAAGGTTGCTTCTTTACTATCTAACAATCTAACTTAACTTTCTTGTTAAGTAATTGTAAACACTGTCTGATGTTTCTTTATTTCTCTCCCTTCTTATTCCTCCTCCTCCATTCTTTCTATACTAGGTGTTTTATTCTTTGCCTTTAGTTAGTATTTGGATGGTCTGCTTTCTTTGGTATGATTTTATTTTTTCTGGTGACAACTTTTTAGCCTTAGGTGTGCTTCCATCTAGACCAGTCCATTTAAGATATCCTGTAGTGGTGGTTTATGAGAGGCAAACTCTCACCTTTTGTTTGTCTGGAAATTGTTTAATCCCTCCATCATATTTAAATGATAATCGTGCTGGATACAATATTCTTGGTTCGAGGCCCTTCTGTTTCATAATGTTAAATATATCATGCCATTCTCTTCTTGCCTGTAAGGTTTCTGTTGAGAAGTCTGATGATAGTCTGATGGGTTTTCCTTTGTAGGTGATCTTTTTTCTCTCTCTAGCTGCCTTTAATACCCTGTCTTTATCTTTGATCTTTGCCATCTTAATTATTATGTGTCTTGGTGTTTTCTTCCTTTGTCCCTTGTGTTGGGAGATCTGTGGGCTTCAGTGGACTGCGAGACTATTTCCTTCCCCAGTGAGGGAAAGTTTTCAGCAATTATTTCTTCAAAGACACTTTCTATCCCTTTTTCTCTCTCTTCTTCCTCTGGTACTCCTATAATGCGAATATTGTTCCGTTTGGAGTGGTCACACAGTTCTCTTAATATTCTTTCATTCCTAGAAATCCTTTTATGTCTCTCTGCCTCAGCTGCTCTGTACTCCTGTTCTCTGTTTTCTATTCCATTAACAGTCCCTTGCATCTCATCCATTCTGCTGTTAAGCCCGTCGATCGCTTGTCTGATTTCTGCATTGTCTTTCCTCAGTTCCCTCACTTCCTCCCTCAGCTCTTGCACATTTCTCTGTAGGTCCATCAGCATGGTTATGACTTTTATTCTGAATTCTTTTTCAGGAAGACTGTGCATTTCCATCCCTTCAGACCTCCCTCTCTGGGGTTGTCTGGTTGATTTTGGTCTGAACCATATTCCTCTGTCTTTTCATGGCTATAGAATTGGTCACTGGTAGTTGCCACGTATGTCAGCTGGGCTCTTTAAGACTTTTAAAAAGAGAAAAAAAAAGAAAAAAAGAAAGAAAGAAAAAAGAAAAAAAGAAAGAAAAGAAAAAACAAAAACAAACAAAACAAAACAAAAAATGCCCACCGGACGTAGATTCTGTGGGAATGCTGTAGGTGGCGCTATTGCCCCACTATTCCGCAGCTGTGCTGTGCCGCTCCGCAGGGCCCTTTATCGCTCTGGCAGGGGTGGGAACGAATAGGAGGCTGTTGATCTCAGTGAGAAGTGTTAAGTATGGCTACGCTTCCTCAGTCGCCAGCTAAGGCGTCTGAAACTCCCCAGGACTCCCAGCCTGCTGGGCTGAGTGTGCTGGGGCGATCCGGCTCCTCCGCTGGGCTCCTGTCTCTTTAAGACCGCTGAAGAAAGCGCGCGCTTTTTTTTTTTCCTTCCCGGGAGCCGGCTGCAAGCACCCTGGCGCGTTCCCCGCTCAGATCCTGCCCCTCTGTCTCTCCAATCTCCGCTGCACTGCGCAATGTGGGTCAGCGCTCCCCGCGCAGATCACCGGGGCTGGCTACTTCGCGGGGTGTACTTCCACTCCCTCCCGGCTCTGAATCCTCTCCTCCCGCCGGTGCGCCTGGGTGGGGGAGTGCTCGGGTCCCGCCAGGTCGCGGCTCCGTATCTTACCCGCCTCTTGGGGTGCCGAGTCCTCTCGGGTATAGCTGCACGCTGTGCACTTTCCTGTGTATTCTGGTCTCTCTTTTAGGAATAGATGTATTTGCTGTGTTTTCGTAGATAAATGTAGTGTTGGGAGGAGATTTCTGCCGCCCTGCTCACGCCGCCATCTTTCCAGAAGTCTCTCAAGTAATCTTAATTGCTATGTAATAAACAGATTACAAGCTGGTTAGTAAGGTATAATAAGTTTTGGGTTACTTCCATGCAGTTTAGATTGTCAAAGACACTGACTAAGTCATTGTTCAGTGTATTAGTTAATACTCTTTATAGTTTCATGTTATTTATTTATTTTTTTTTAGAATTTAGTGCTGGAACAAATTTTCATTTTTCTAACAAGCTGAGAAAATTCCTCCTTGCCTTCCCCTTCCTCTTCTTCTCCTTCTCCTTCTTTATCTTTATAGACAATGAACATTATATACTTGATTTTTCATGCCTACAAAGATCAGGAATGATTTTTCATTCTTACAAAATAGAATTTGAAATTCTATTATTTTGTTCACATTGGCCTTTATGCTCTGATTTTTTTTGTATTCTAAGTTCACATGGTCTTGAATTGTGCCTCAGCTTACATAAGCTTTAATACTTTTTCACATTTCCATTTTATCATAATTTTATTATATATGGTCTGTTATAAATTTTCTTAGATTCTTTGTGGAGTGAGTCATGATAAAAACAAATAAATATGCCTTCACGTGTATACTCACACTTGCATGAGGTTGAAAGTACATGAAGGAGACACTGTGCTGGGAATGTTTTGCAGAATCATTCTAAATTCAGTATTTAGTCTAATCAGTCAGGATAGTCTACTTCTTTGGTTGCATATTTCTTAGTCAATATTCTCTTGCCCTTCTGATTAAATCACGATGCTGACGGTTGTGACGAAAATTTATACTTCCCATAGTTCCTGAAGTTATTCTGTCAATTTGAGTTTCAACACAAGAAAAGAGAATTGAGATTTAGTGAAAAGCAATGCCATGGTAAAAATTTAGATCTGTGAGAACTGATTTCAGATTTATCATAGCAGGAGTATAGAAAATAACATTTACAGGGCATCTAAAAATCTACTATGTTTGAGGAACTGTAATAAAGTTTACAAATCACCACATCTCAATTTATAGATGAAACTGAGGCTCAGAGAGGTTGAAAAACTTGTCACTGTCACAGAGATAGTAAGAGACACCTTCCAAAAATGTGATGAGATAAAAAAATTTCCCTTTACCACTTCTCTGGAGGTTAGAATCACCATTAAAACAATAAGAATAAAAAAAAATAAAAGCCTTTGGTTCCAGACACATCTATGAATCCTTCCACTCAATCCAGCTGTGTAACCCTGGACAATTATTTAATTCTCTGTGTCAGAGCATCTTTATCTGAGTTTGATTACAATTTTATTTATATCTATTGGGCTGTTTTGAAGACTAAGTGATATAATAAACAGTGTTGATAGCACAGAATCTGGCATATAGATAGTGTTTAATGTTAAGTATAATGAAAGGGAAGATGAATTATTTTCTTTCTATGTAAAGCATAGAAATTATGTAAACCTTACATAATTATGTTTATCTTGAAATTATGAACTATACCTTAAAGGCTTCCACAGAAAGGAGATATATACTCTTAACTGCTGGGTCACTTTAAGTATGAGCTACTTTATTTTCTCCTTCAGTGAATTGAATATATTCTTGATTTTTAATTTCCTAAAACACCTAGTGTTATGCAAAAGAGTGTGATCTTTCCCAGGTTTTTATCTGGGTTCCCCAATGCATTTAAATGGGATCTGAGAGCCAGTAGGTCTACTGTTTGCTCTTGAATATCTTAACCATTCATATTGTGAGGAAGAATACTTCTAGTCAACCTGTATTCCCATTCTTTGATTATCATGATTATTGGCAGCATTGTCATCATCACCAGCACTGATTCACCACTAACCATAATATAATAATCCAAGATGGATTGATACAGATCTATGAACAGCAAGACCAAAACTGGTGTAGTATGGTTCCTGTGGGCAACAGACCAGGCAGAAAGGAATAAATTGATCTGGGGTTTGAATGAAGTAGAAGGTGGTAAGTAAAGTTGGAGTAGGAGGTGCTCTGGCCAAATGACAAAGAACATGAGATTAATTCATTTAGGTACAGTGTATATATGATGGGTGAAGGGTCTATGTAAAGGAATGGTAGGAGATAAGAATGGTATGATTGAACATGAGACAGATGTATTTGGACAACATTTCAGGAGCAATGACTGAAGAATACTGAACAAGATTCTACTGAATCAGGATCAATAAAATTTTGTCCAAAACGAGAATTTCCGGCCTTTAAAAGATACTTTCTAATTAGCTTAAGTTTGATTTCCAAGTAGTTAGGATTCTAGGAAAAGTTTGAGATTGATGGGAGCTAGCTCACTTTCTCAGTCTATTAAAAAATAGTTCCAATTTCATCTTCTTTTAAATTTTATATCAAAATTTGGAAAGTGGACTTGTGTAATGATTGGGGGTGGAAGTATGGACAAGATTTTTGGATTATAGGAGAACATGTCTCCAATTTAGAGTTGGGATAAGATCTGAAATGTCAGCACTAGGTAAGAATTTAGACAATAAAGGACTATCTACATTCATGTTTAGTTCTACAAAATTGTTCATGTTTTTCATAGAGGAAATGTTATAATTCTGTATGGCTATTTTGGCTCAGTTGTTTATATGCTTTTACCAGTTGGTCTAATTTGCTTAAGATATTTGGAATATGGGATAACAGAACATGCCAGAGATTAATCTTCTCAATGTCCAAGAACATGTTTACGCTTTTCTTTAAAATGTTATTCTTGACCCCCACAATACTCCAGTTACTAAGACACAAAAAAATATATAGATAAGACAAGTCTGGTGGTCCACTTATTCGTTAATGGGAACCTGGACCAGTAGAGGAAATATTCTGCAAACATGCCCTGCATGGGCCCATGTGGGTGGGGAAGAAGTAAGTAAAATTATGCTGTGTCCCACAAATACCTCTGAAGATAATGGAAATGGAACTATTATATTTCTCTTCTAAATGGCTGGCTATTGCCCATCTTCATAGCAAAGATAAATGGATTCACTCAAAGAATCCTAACTAACTACATGGGTGGCCCCATTTAATTGATAAAAAGAGGCCCATCCGTGAAAATGCTCAGCTTCTAAATTACACACACACATAGCACTTTCAAAATGAAAAGGTCCACATTTAACTAGTTCAAATTATTTTAGCATGGAATAATCAATAACTACTATCCCTTTCAATCTGTGAATATGAGACCTATAACTTTTGACCCAGCATAATACAAATATTGTGTATGACTTTCGTGTTCCTCCCATGGTGCAAATATAGCTATCAATTGTATACACAATTAACACAAATTCATTTACACTTGTATACACAGTTTTATCATGCATATAGTTTCATTGCCCTTTCTGACTCTGAACAAAAAGCACAACACATTTAAATGAAAATCTCTGCAAGCTCAGACATATGAATAAAACAATGATACATCACACTTTTAAAGAGCATTTCATTAATAGATGGATCAGAGCATACTTCTTGTTGTACATCATTTAATTGTTATGTATTTAAAATGAGACATATTTCTAATATTCTTTTCAAGCTTTCATATACTTCAAATTTATTATGTCAGTTGTTAGTGGCAATGACATCACAAGATGAATTCAAAGCAATGATGGCTTTAACATTTAAAAAGCTTAGAGTGTGCCGATCATTCAGGCTGCTAAGTGAAAGTACAAATGTCAGTTTAGCCATCTATAATCTCACACTGTTTAAAGGTTCATGAATTACACATGCAGTGGATAGAAATGGAGGAACTGAATTTGACTAAAAGACCATTTTCACAAAAAATTTGCTAAAATGGTTTCTTCTAATGTGTTTTAGTGATTAATCAATTTGATTTAAAATGTTAGAATTATTTAAGGTCTGTACTTTGGATTTACTGTGAACTCAAAGCATGTTTATATTTATTGCATCAACTAAGTAAACAGCATATGCTTAATGCTTTTAAAATGCTCTCCAGTAAAATTTAGGTCAGTACTTACTTGTTAGCTATCAGCCACGAAGATACATTGACATATTTGATTAACAGTGTGCTTCTCACACAGTGCTTTGTGTAATTTCTGCAATTTTATGTCATTGGCAAAAATTCAGTATCAGCTGCTATCATATACTTAAAGATGTTTTGCTTGCATTAATTTTCTGTATTTTTCAATATTTACACACTCTTTTCTAAATTATGTTTATCTTCTTTGAAGAACAAATAATTCTACCATGTAAATATTCTTTAGAGTATAAAAATAGAAATAATCAGGATGCATTGATTTCTTACTAACACTGTGTTTGTGGACATGGTTTCAAATATAGTGAGGACCAGTAATGACTGAAAATTAGGATTATTTGAAATTTTAACCACTATCTAACCCTATTAAACACTGTATATTCCTATAACTAGCCATCATAATGGGACCACAAAACCAGGCTGGCAGCAAAGAAATATTTTACTTCCCTTCTCCAGCAAACAGTTCCTGGTTTTGAGCAAAATTATTGCTGGTAAATATTACTGGATAAGTGCTATAATGGACACTAAGAAGAATGAGAAATAACTAGAAGTATAGGAGGAGAAATGGTTTGATGTTGGCATCCACAAATCCCACCTCTCTCAGCTGAAGATTTTCATGGCTATATATCTTTCCACCCACCTGAGATAGAAAAGAGAAAAGAAAAATGATGAATGTTAGTCCAAAACATTTAAATCTGTCGAATGAAAGAATGAATGAATATACAAATAATTAGGCCAATTTGGGCACTGAAAAACCCTGGTGGCTACATTTGGCAAGCAAAATTCCTTGCTGGATGGTGGGCATTTGGTTTAGGATAGCAGAGTGTAGAACCCTGAGCTGAAAATTGGGATTTACAAGGCTGAGTTCACTTGTTAAAAAATTGAGGCCACTGGAAACTCCTGGCATGGCTGACAGGTTCTCTTTAGGGTGAACACTGTTAGTCTTCAATGGCCAGATGTACCAGCACTGGTATCTAGGACAGGCCGCATAGAAATTACCATAAGATCCTTTCATTTTTAGCGTTTGGAAAGGGAGACGGATCAGTTGTCTGAGTTCATTTACATCTTAATAGAAGCAAAAGACACAGGATCAAGGATTCTACCTCACATGTTGGAATTACAGCTATTGTCTGTATTTCTAAATTGTTCACATTGTTCGCTTGGAGTTACCTGGCTCCAGGCATCCTTTTAATCTTCATCCAGGTATCTTCCATGTCATCTCACATCTTCAAGTCACCAAGGTGTTTCCCCCTGCAGGTCACCTCCAATCGGGCATATTCACATCACTCATCTTGTTTCTGCCCCAAGTCAGCCTCCCTTCTCAGGGTGTCTCTTTCTCTGATTGGTGTAACTAGACTTTTAAGTCATGGAGATGTCCCCAGTAACTCATATCAACATTTACGCTTCCATCCATATTTTAATATGCTATCAACCCAGCATCCTGCTGTCCTTTCTAACTTACCTGGGTTTCAGTATTTCAAAATTGTTTTTGTACTTGGCCTTCTTCTCCCAGATGATTTAGCTACTTCTGTGCCTTTAAATTGCCATGCAATTAATATAATTAAAACACTTTCATTAATACTTTAATTCATTTAATGAATAAATGTCCCGAAGTTGAAATAATATCATACTTATGATTGGCTCCAATTTCCACAAAGTCTGGTTTTCGAAGTTCTCTTCAGTTTGGCTGCCCTTGTCCTGCATTGGTCTCCTGTGGTTCAGCCAGGTCACTTTCCCGCTTGAGCCCTGTATATACAATTCCAGTTCCTAATTGGAATACAGATTTCATACCCAGAAATGACACATATGTTTCCTTGGCCTGTCCGAAACTTGTCTACTCATTCAAGTCCCTTCAAGCCTCTCCAACTCACTTTTGATGTCCCTTAGTCCAGTTCTTGTCAATGGTCTTGTCTTATCCCCACTTGTCTTTGACAATCACTCTCCCCATCAGAAGCCATGGGGATATTCTGGAACCATTAGCTACATTTTCTAAATTCTCTCCCCATATATCTTAGAAATCCCTTTTCCTTTTCCCTTCTAGCAACTGTGTTCCAAATTTCCTAGGATCTTCGGTCTCTTAGACCTGATCTTAAAAATCCTTCTTCAGCTGTTGAGCTCTCCAAATGTCAGTTCAGTTGAGCCCTCGTTGGGGCTCAAAGGTGCTTTCTGACCTTGAGTTCCACCAAATTTAAAGGGCTTTACCTGAAAAACTTAGTCAAGACCACTGCTTCCTAGAAATTAACAACACTGCTTTGGGTAGGACTTCAGTATGGTAAGTTGCAGAACTTCACAATGATTTCTTAAACTCTTCCAGTAAGATCCAAATTTCCTAGAATGAGGGAATTTTAGGTTCTCCTGACGCCTCCATGGTACTTGTTAGGCAATTAGTCAATACTTAAGTAGTTGGATTGAACTGAAAACCAGGTAGAGGGAGAGGAATGATGTAACTGGGAGTCAGATATTGGATGTTGAGCTGACAGAGTACCAGAGAGTACTCAGGGAAGAGGGATGCAATGGCTCGTTATAGAGGCTTAGCAGCTGGTGAAAGGGAGCAGATAAATGAGGGTCATTTGGTTTCACTAGCCCTAGTGGATCTCAAACATAACTGCACATTTTAATCACCTAGGGAGATTTTACAAAGTTTTATTACTTGCCTCACTCACTACACCCATTCCTGACCTTCCCCCATTCTGATGTAAATAATCTAGGAAGGAGTACCGGTTGTTTTGTAAAAGCTTTGTAGGTGATTTTAAGGTGCAGAGAGGGTTAAGGACCACTGATAGGGGACTCCAGTACTCACGTGTGCTCCCGGACTTATAGCACAGGCATCATCTGGGAGACTAAGTCTCCAGAACCACCCCAGAATCAGAATCTATATTTTAACAAGGTTTTCCAGTTGATTCTTATGCTCACTAAAGTTTGAGAAGCACTGTTCTAAGGGACTCAAACTGAATTAACCCAGGGGACCACGTTGACAAACTAAGAATCTAGTTTAGTATTACCTTGGACACATTCCCTGTACCTGGCTCAGATACACCCATCAAGCTCTGATGGCTGCTCTCAGGCTGAAGGGTCTAAGTGAGGCAGGGAGGGTGGAAGTAAGAAAATGGTGCCAATAGGAAGGCAGGGCTCACAAACCGTGGCCATTACTTCAATCAACCGTGGATCACTGTGTTTTTTTCAGGATCAATTTTGTGTACCGTGACTCAGCACCTCTGCTTTCCTTCCTGTCTTCTCTTCTAACAGTTTCACCTTCCCCCAAGAAAATCTATTTCTTTGTTGATCATCCAGAGTTTTAAAGCTTCTTATCCAAAGCTTCTTATGGGGAGTATTAATGCTAATGGATTTAGTGCTAACCACACCAGTCAAGATGGCAACCACATCCATGAAAGGATATTCCTGTTTCCTGCCTCTTTCATGCTGGGGAAGTAATCAATAGGAAATTTGGAAAGGATGTGATTATGTGGGGGCAAGGACATAATCTCCTAATGTTGACAAGGGCTCTCTGTCTTTTAATAACTAATCCAAAGTTTGCTTTTCAACTGTGAAAATCTGAAACACTACCTCTATCCGAGGAGATCAGTCCTGGTTCACCTACACATCCATCGGGCAGAATGGGCTAGAGCTGTATTGCGCAACACTCACTAGCGGAATGTGGCTGCTAAGCGTTTTGAATGTGGCTAGTCTAAGTGAACTGTGCACACTGCATTTTTGAACACTTAGTAAAAAAAAAAGTAAAATACCGAATTAATAATCTTACGTTGATCACATGTTAAAACAATAATATTTTGGATATATTGGACTAAATAAAATATTTTTAAAATTAATTTCAACTGTAACTTTTTAGTTTAAGAAAAGACTACTAGAAAATTAAAAGTACACATGTAGCTTGCTTTATCTATTAGATAGCACCAACCTAAAAGAATGGAGCAGCCCTCCCAGGCAGTAAAAGTCTAGGTCAGTATTTGTTCTCATCCTAATTTAATTATAATACTAATTTACAACCAAGTAGGAGACTCATAGACTTAAGCTATGGTTTTAGGAAGCAGCTATGGCTTGGGTTTCTTGGGCAAGGACAGGAAATGGCAGAAATATTAAATTACATGTAATTTGGTTTTGGACCAATTTTTTTCCATCTTTACACCAGATTATCTGGAAAAATTCTAAGCTTTCCTAAACAGCCTTACAGCAATTTTTACTAGTTTGGAGAAAATTTTGGAGATGGTGTGGCATGAGCTAAAGTGGTAGTACTTAGTGTTTGAGAACACAATTAAAAGATAAATCGTATCTAATTAACAGATATTATTAAACAGCTATTATAATGCTCTATGCTGAAAATATTTCATATTTTATATAGGAGATGGCAAATAGGAGAGCACAAAGATACTCAATCCATTATATCCAGCATGTCCAAACAAAATATATAGGACAATGTCAGGAACATATAATGCTGCAGAAGTTGAATCTTCATGAATTGGGTGGGCTGAATACTCTACTTCTGCTTCTGGTTTGTTCTTAGTATATGGACACTTTCAAATTAGTCCTCAGAATTCTTCTCTTTTCATTTTCTTTTTTTGTATGTTTTTTATTTTCTCCTTCTGTATTAGCTAAGAATATTAGCTGTGTTCCCTTTTGGGCATAAGGGGGGCCAAATATCAGGCTAAGCTTGTGTCAAATCTCACTACTTAGAATGGATGAATTGCCAATAGTTGGAACAAATATGCTATATTTGGTCATTCTTGGGGAAGAATGTGATGATGGAATTAGATTCATATTGACCTGTGGTTGCCAAATTCTAAATTCTTAGGGTATCATAGGTAGGTTGTTTATTTATCTGTCCATTATTTAATGAAATACTTTTCAACAATATCAACAACTTTGAATATCTAGAACAGCTTTTCTTTTGAGATTTTAAAAGGAATATTTAAAAATATATGTAATCTACTGGTGCTATATAAAGAAATAATGCAACATGAATAGAGACTAATGATTATCAATCTTGACCAAGAAGTTATAATGCTAAAACAGATAAATTCTAAATAAAAAAATAGAAAACCCATCCCAAACCAAAAGAGAATTTATAGAGTAATGACATTCACGGCAAAAGTGAACAAATATAGTATCAGAGTCCGTGAGCTTCAACACAGTCACATAATCCATTGAGAGGAGGGTGGAGATGTACTTTAGCTGTCATTAGGCCACTGTTTTTCAAACACCTAGAGTAAAAACTAATGGGTTGTAACCAGAATTAAAAAAAAAAAAGAATAGCATACAAAATATCAATATCTATTACAAGTTGTAAGAGTAAGAAGTGTTTCATGAAATCTGGCTTTAGTTGTATGTGGGATGCGTGTGTGTGTGTTCAGGATCACCATGTTAAATGTATACTTATTATGGATAGTAGTCAAAAATATTGAAAGAACATTGCAAAAACATTTTAATTGGTAGGCATTAAAATGATGAGTCTGAAGACTAGTAAAATTACATCTTGCCCCAAGCTATAGAATTGATTAATCCCAGAAGTGGACATAGAAACTTAACAACTCCCTATAAACTTCCTTATGCTTTTACTTCATTTCAGTCTCAAATATTCTACTCTTGAATATGGAGAAAAGATTCTGCTTCAACTTCAAAAATAGTTGAAGAGCTTGTTACCCATAGATTCTTCTGTGCGTGACTTTACAGACTATACAAAGAAGATGAAAGTATACTACTACAAAGTTTTCCTCTAACAATATTTTAGGTTAAATAACAGCAACTATTTTCATATTTAAGAAAAGGGTGGCTGCTGATTTTCTCTCTTCTGAACTGATTCTTGGTAATAAATACACATGGAAGTACAGTGATTACTAGATGGCAAATTTGGTGAGACACCATGTGTGTGCTGCTTTTCCTCAGCTCTTTAGGAGTATCTGAATCTACTGAGAGAGCACCATTATGAATTTTACCAACAGCCAAAGGGTTTATTCAATAGGTTTGGGTATAAGATTCAGTATGGTTGGTGTGGAAGCCAAAAAAATGAAAGTACTTAAGAAGTTGAGCCATTGTGAACTATTGTAAACCACTATTAGTCATGGTAAAAGTTAAATGGAAAAGGAAAAACATTTTGGAGCCATAAAAACATAAGTTCTAAATGGAGAAATAGTTGGAGCAAGTGTCTCCAGAGATGGGGATATAAGATATCCATCAACTTTTCACCAGATAACAAGGACACATTTGTATGCACTCTTAAGATCATTAGCAACCACCTCACATGTGTATTAGGAATGCAGTGTTACAATGCTTTACAATGCTAGTGCAGATGAAAATCAAGTTGAGACAATATGAAGGTCTTTGGACAAATATTATAGGATTCCTTCTCTTCCTTTCAACAACCCACCCTGAGCCACTGAATCGGAATAAAAGCCACACAAAAATAACTCTATCTTTTGTAGCAACCCTGACAATTTTCTAGCTTCTTTTAGGTAATAAGCAGAAAAACACATATTTCTAGGAAAGTAGTCTCTTGCCCTTTGTTTCCATAAGTATCTTAGGACTGACTTAGACAATTTTTTCTTAAAAAATTTATATACATAAATGGATGCATACCTACATAATTTAGATAATTACATTAGGATATTTATAGAATTATTTTTAAATTACTGGTAGAATAAATATTTTTAAGTACAGCTGTATTAACCTCACCAGTATTTTTATTGACATCTTAATTGTTGTAAAAACAGGTATTTTCATATAATTATCATTAACCAACAAACAATAACCTGCGTGTTTAAAGTGGGTGCAGAGCTTGTCATTACAGACTCCTTTCAGTACTGTTCATTTAGTATTCTGTGTTTTTAACACAAATGTAATCCACTCTGTGTTTTCCATTTAAAATGCATAAGGCAAAGTGCATCATAACAGGATGTAACTATGTATTAATCAAATTAGAACAACACTTCAAAGCCTTGGGCTTTTTGCTGGGCTACTGTTAGATCAGAATTCATGAAGGAAAGAAGCAGCATAATGAAGGGCTTGGCAAGGGAGCAGTTTCTTTTCTTTCCAGAAAGATATAGAGTGGGTTCATTTTCGTGATGGGAAAACATGTCGAGAAAGGGTAACAGTCAGCATTAAGCTAAAGGACAGTAAGTGGGATTTAGAATACTACAGTGTTTTTGCCACTGATAAAACATAAATTCTACAGTTATTTGATGCCATGACAGAACTCCAATGACATATTATTAAAGTATTAAAGCTTCATGACCCAGGCAAATATAAGCCAGTATAGTCAATATTATTATTCAGAAGATAGCCCATTAGATGATTCTTTGTCATAACAGCACGCTATATAGCAATGGAAAATATGAAACATAGTGTATCCAAATACAGAACTTACTGCAAACACAACACATGCCATGTAGTATGGTATAATTGTAATTAAATAATTGTTGATCTTGATTAGTGCTTGTTTTGCATAATCCTAAATATGCATGCAGCATAGTGCACAAAAACAAAACCTGAGTGGAATTTGGCTGGGACATGGGACAGATAATAAAGAAGAAATTAGCCAAATAAATGGAAGTCAATTATTTTGTTGAACATTCAACTGAATTTTATCATTAGATACCTGGCATACACATACGTCCTCTTCACTGTTACTTACAAACAAGAAATGAACAGCTAATTTTCTTTTAATCTAAATTTTTTTTTTCTTGGCCTGGGGATTGGAATGAGAAGGGCACAGTGAGAAGCCCTCACCTACCTGCTCATTTTTTCCTAAATGAGAGTACAAGTTATCTTAATGCTACGCGCTGATCTTCTTTGTCCCATGTACAAGGCCAGGATTGTAGTCTACTTGACACAAGACAGCAAACAGAGTTTTCAAGACCAGAACTCGATTAAAGTAATCTTAATTTCTGAGTGTGTGCCACTTTACGCAAAGGATGTACTCTGTTCACGTTACACAAATCCAGATATCTGCACAAGTACAAAGCTGCATCATGTGAGGATTAAGAAGTGCAGGAGAAGGGGAAAAGCGTAGAGAGGGTGTTGGGAACTGGGCAAAGGGGAAAGACAAGCAAGAGAAAGAAAGGGAAAGGGGACAACTGAAGCTGATGGAAGAGAAGTCATAAGCTCATTAGGACAAGAAGATGCAGATTGGCGAGGGAGCGAGAAGATCATAGAGGCTGAGGAGAGACCCAAATGACCCCACTGCCAGGCAAGCAAGTGAGTTTAACTGGACACTTTAATTATGTGCTCAGTCTATCAAATGGTGGTGGTGGTGGTGGTGGTGGTGATGGATTAGAGGAGCTCTATAGCGTTTATAATTCAAAAGTTCTGTGACCCTGTGGCTCTATGACTAAGTTCTACTGCTAACAATTTCCACAAGTGTCCAGCAATAATTCTTTCCTTTTTCGGTCCTTTTTTTTTTTTTAGAAGTATCTCCATCTTAAAAGGGGCATTGCTAGGCACAGAAAAAAGCAGCATCGGTGTCATAAAGGACCCCCTGGAAAGTCAAGAGCACTCACGTTGCTAAATCTTACCACGTGCTGTTTTAGTTGTTCAGCTGTTTTTACAGAGTGGAACCCAAGTAAACCAGTGTTTCTCTACCTCCACACAACTGATGTGTTGAGCAGAGACTCGTGTGCCTGTGTCGTAGCTCGTTGAGCAGCATCCTTGTTCCCTGCCTGTAGATGAATGCCAGCGGCACCCCTCCCCAGCTGTGATGACTAACGATATTTCGAGACATTGCCAAATATCCCCAGGGAGCAATCTGTACCTGATTGAGAACCACTTGCCTAAGCAAAAGGTACATCATACATTCAAGACATCCAAAGAGCAAAGATAAAACAAATAAGAAACTTCTTATATGTCATAGCACATATCACCAAGTAGTTCAGGTAAGTTGCAAAAATTTTTAGGTCAAAAGATAAATTTTTAATAGCCCAAATCCATTAAAAAAAAAACACCCCAGTACTTGGAATGCTTAAAGCTTCAGAAGCCCATGGAGAAAGTAAAATTGAATTTAAATAATATTTCAAGGGTGAAAGAAGAAACGCAAGTATAGTGCAAATGGGTTTGATAGAGACAAAGGCTCCCTTTTAGGTCAAAGTCTACATGATTTAAATGGGACAACTTTTGAAAGAGCCCACACGAATTTAGCAAACATCATGGGCTTTCTGGAAAACCTCCCACGAGAGGCTTGAAAGATCCATCTGGGTGAGTTTATACTCACATCAGTCACTGATCAGAATCCCGTAACAGTGGGAAGTAACGGTGGCCCTCAGCTTTACGACATCGCGTGAGGAAAAATGAAAAATTCTGTGGCAACCTTGCCAGAGGTGGTTTTCTCCTCCTAACTTTGCTAGAAGACAGAGATTTAAATGATAGGACTTTGACCCTAAGGGGCATTTTGGGAATGATTTTGATGAAAATCCTGATTTTTAAACATACCAGATACATCTTTGCCACACAGACATGCAGTGGTCGCTGGTGCAGGTGAGTGAGCGTGCCGCTCACACGGCGCTTCTCCCGGAAGCAGTTCTTGAACTTCAGTGGACATCAGACTCAACATGAAGCGCTTGCTAAACACCGATTACCGGTCTCCAACCCCCGAGTTTGCGACTCAGAAGATCCAGGGTAGGTCTGAAAATGTTGATTTCCAACAAGTTCCTGTGTGATGCTAATGGACTAGCAGGAAGTCCACACGTATATCAGCTAAAGTGTTTTCGTAGATTACTACCACACCCAGTGATTGTTCCTTTCAGCTGATTTTTTTTTATTGCTTAAGTGTTTAGTTAGCAATACCTATCTTACATTTGTTTATATGCTGCCTTTGACTATTTCGTTAATTTTTTCATGATGAAAACCTGTCTCCTTTTATAGAATATTTGCTCTGCCTTCACTTATCACACAGTGCTGAGTACACAATAGATTCCTAATAAATGACTCCCATTATACAGAATGAATGAACACAATATGAAGTGTAAAGTTACAGTATATTTTATCCTTTTGATTTTTCTTCATAAAAGTAGCTATGCTTTAGCTTGGCCTAATACCAACTCCATTTTCTTTCCACTTAAAAAATTTTTTTTTCTTTCCTGCATATAGACCTCATTTAGAAAGAACAGGAACACATATTATGGTGTACATACTTCAACATGAAAAGCATATAAAAGGACTTTATAGCCATACTTCTATTTTCATTATCTAAGTGTATTAGTAAAAGCAAAACTATTACATCTTCCTTTTGGGAAGCCAAAAACATCTGGAATTTATGTTATGAGGGAGAGCTTTGACAGACTTTATTTGACATGCACATCAACTGCAGAGGAAAAAAAGATCACTGGAGGAAATGTTAAACTAAGTTATGATGCTGTCCTGCCAATAGAAGATTTAAGCCGGTTGGTTGGCTGTGTCCTGAAGATGCATTAAAATATGAAGGCACAAAATGGACAGCTGTTCCAGAGAGATCAACCCCACATTATCCTAACTGATAAATAAATGTGCAATATAATATATAATTCTGGTGTGGGGCTCCAGATATGAGATAATTCTTAAGAGCAAGGCTCAAGTGATTTGTTACCAAACCCTTAGAAGCAATGCTTTGTGTTACACTGCTGTGCACTCTGCTTTTATTTAATGGGAGCTATATCATTTTTATTTGATTTCTTATTTATATTTCAGAATTCTTGAAAGGTTATTCTTCTATCAAAGTGAAACTAGGTGTATACTGCCAAGCCATTTGAGCTCATATACGTATAAATAAGAGATTTTTCCTGCCTCTGACTCCTCAAGGTTCACTGAGAAATTCTATTTTTCATGTCATGATCTGTAAGAGAGAATGGGCGTCATATATCTGTCCTTTTTTCCCCTCTGGCTCCAGAACATACCTCCAGATGTCCTCTGAAACAAAGAAGGAGAAAAACCTTTTTTTCTTTCCTGGCTCCTTTTATTTCTGCATAATTTGGATCAGAAACATGTTTTTGAAATTAAGACGGTTCCAGAAAATCCACAATACATGACCCTTTTAAGTGTCATATTAGTGACATAGGTGTGCTAAAGAAATATATGCTTTTAGTATCACGGCTTCATGCAAGGAGGAAACACAGAGGTGTTTGCCCCCAACTTTCTTAGCTTCTCTTCTGCACCTGTCCATTTCCCCTCACAGTTAGGTCACAGTGTTACCCCCGGGAAAGCGTGTGCTGGGGCAAGAGATACCATGAAGCAGTTCCCACAGGTAAAACATGGGTGCCTGGCTGTGCTGTGGGGCAGTGATCTGATGGCCTACTGCCTTTTCCTCTGTGAACAAATTTGCAAAGAGCTTTCCTCATTGCTGTATGTAAGTATGACCTCTTCAGTGTCATTGAAGAGACCTGGGTCACAGGATACTGAATATAAAAAACTTAAGAAAAGCCAACACAGGGTTACAAAGACTAAAGCGTAGATTAAAAAACTTACAATAGCCAAGACATGGAAACAACCTAAATGGCCATGAATGGATAAAGACACTGGCATTTACATACAATGGAATATTATTCAGCCTTAAAAAAGAAGGAAATACTGTTATTTTGAACAACATGGATGGACCTGGAGGACATTTGCTAAGTAAAATAAGCCAAACACAGAAGAACAAACACTACATGATCCCAATTATATGAGGAACCTAAAATAGTCAGATTCACAGAGGCAGAGATTAGAAAGATGGTCGCTAAGGGCTGGGGCCAGGGAGGAAATGGGACGTGTCAAAGAGTACAAAGTCTCAGTTATGCAAGATGAAATCCTAGAAATTTACTGTATAGCATAGTGCCTATAATTAACAATATTATATTTTATGCTTAACATTTTGCTAAGAGGATAGATCTTACATTAATTGTTCTTATCACACACACACAAATAAATAAAAATATTTTTAAAAGAGGGTGAAAAAAACCTTTCAGAGGTGATCAATATATTTATGGCATAGATTGTGATGATAGTTTCAAGGGTATATACTTATCTCCAAACTCATCAAGTTGTGTACATTATGTAAAGTTTTTTGTATGCAGCCATATCTCTATAAAGTGTTTTTTTTAAAATAAAAGTTTACGTTTAACAATATTTTAACCACTAAATTCAGGACATGATCAGGCAAATCAAAAAATAATAACAATAATAATTACAGATTTTATTTTAAAATATATTAATTTTTAATATGTAATGAGTGGTAGGCACTGGTAATGACATGCACATGTAAGGTTGTATGATGAATATCAACTTGTTTTCAATCTTAGCAGTTTGTAGTTGGGAATATTTGTGTGCCTTTATGTGAAAATACTGTCAAAAGTCTAAATTTTTGACATTATTCATGAAAATGAGGCCACAGCTAAGTGGCTGTCCTGTCCTGCTTTGAATAGGCACTGTATGCAAGACGTTTTCCAACCTACTTTAAAGAAGGATGCTTTTATTGCACAGATTTAAAACATCATGCAAACATGAAAGAAATACAGCCCTCAAGATATCTAGATTTTACTTTTTAGCTAGTGTAATTAAACTAAATCTAGCCTTTGTGCAAAAAAATATAAATAGCACCACTGGTTAATGCAAGAGAAAATTCTGATGCTCAGTCTGTATGCCCCTGTCAATGCAGTTGAACACCAATGGACATTATGTCCAAGCTCTGGTCAAAGGTTAATTGCATCCAAGGAGGATTTTTTACTGGAGCAACTTTAGAGGCTCAGTCCATTTACATTCCATATAAAGGATTTTTCCATCTTTATATACAATTATTGTCACATTCACTCTGTAGATTTATTTTTTTTAATTAAGGGAATCCTGATTCCCCCTCCCTTTTTGTTTTGATACTTTATTTCAATGAATGGGTCACAACTGAAGATCAAGGAAATCCTCTTTCCATCTTCAGGTAAAAAGATCACATTGTTGACCATAACTTTAGAGGTCTTAGTTACAACCAAGCCAAAAGAGGAAGCATGCATAAATTCCATCAGGTTTGGCCTTCACAGAGCGTACCCACTATATCCTCACTTAGGGCAGTTGCCAATATATAATGCTGACTGCCCCAAATCAAGAAGTTGTGCATGCCTGTGTACTTCTATGGCGTTGCCTTTTCAGGGTTTTGGAAATGATTATCTTGAATAAGGTGGTATGGCTTTATTTGTAGATAGTGTATGTTCTTGAAAGAGCTTAAGCCATTATAGAGATTTTTTTACCATATCGTTTCATGTGAAAAAGTTGGATTTGTCTGGGAAAGACATATTTTGCATTGTAGTTACCACTGAATTAGTATCAGGATTTTTATACACATTTCCACTTTCCAAGCTTTAATGGCTCCTCATGTCTCTGTCTGACCAGTGGAGACTCTCTAGTTGTCTCTCTGGTCAAGATGGGGATGAAGTTACTTTCATCTGGAGCCCAATTCTAGCAATTCCAGTCTGTTTTGGTAGCTTTCGCATATTCATCTTCCCAAACTTCCCTTGACTAAATGCTCCCTTTACTGTGTATAACCTGAGGCATATATCTAGGAAATGTGTCTGTATCCACACTGTTCATCAAATTCATCAAGTTCTCTAAACCTCCACACTTCTCATTTTTCTTTGGATTCCTATCCACTCTCTTTTGAAAGATTTACTTCTTTACAAGCATCAACTTTGCATTGCTTTGTGAACACGAGAAGTCTAATCTGGAGACCTCTGTTATTTTTCCCTCCCCAGCGACTATTTCCCGATTAGCTCTTGGTAAGCGCACTCGGTTTTCCTTTGAATAACCGCTTCTCTACACATCAATCCTTGTGGTTTGGGTGGGGCTAATTTCACCCCTGCTCTAGTAACAAACTTACCCAATGAGGGTAAGACCTGGGTCTTGAGCTGTAACATTTGGGAAAGAAGAGTTCTCTTTCTATCGAGGCGACTTAGCAAGTAGGAAGTAAACCTGGAGCTGCTGAGGGCCACAACCTTACAGGGGCTGCCTAAGAACGAAGCTAATGCTGAGGAAAGCAGAGCTGATGTGCCTGACTTTTAGTTATATTTGCCAAAACGTATTGTCTTTTCCTCTCCCTTTCTCTCTTCCCATATTGATCTATGAGTACTCATGTGGACCCATGGACCTTGTAGGAAGTGGGGTACCTACAAAGAAGTATCTTACAAGTTAAGAGATGAGATTAACACCCATGACCAGAAAACAGCAAGCGATGCATAAAGTATGTATTTGAATGTTAAGGGCTAAGATACAGACCATAAATGTGGTAAGTCTAGAGAAGGCAGAGATCTTCAGGGTAATGCTAGCTGGAGGGGTCTTTGGACAAGAAGTGTTAGTTAAACTGGAATTTAAGGAAAATGCAGAATTTAGGTAGATATAGATGAGGGGGGTCAAGTCCCCCGGGTGAATACTGAGGACAACTTCTTCCTGCTAAGAGGCTGGTGTTGGAAATACTGTGTGATAAGATTAGCTAGGTCACATGGCACTGAACAATACAAAGTTCAAAATAAGCAGAGGATTTTTATACCTAATGGAGTATGGGCGCAATTTGAGTTTGTTAATTCAAGGAATGATATGGCTGGAGCCATGATTTAAGATGGCTGAATTCTCAAAGGTGGTCTGCATTAAACTGTCTTCAGTATTTGATAAAAATACAGATTTCAGCTGCCCACTTCAGATCTACTGAATCTGAATGGCTGGCCGGGTGGGAGACTAAGAATCTCTACCTTTAACAAACATCCATGGTGATTTTAATACACAGCCAGACTGAGTGGTTTGTAAATTGAACAGAGATTAACTTCACAGTCATATTAAGTTTCAGGCTTCCCCTAATTTTCTCACATCATAATTTCATTCAGTCTCTATCACGAGGTCCCCCATCTGCCTGCTCTTCATCTTAGTGTGCTCTCCAAGATGTGCTGCCAAAAACAACAATGGCTGCTTAACCTATACATGACTTAGTTTCCTCATTTGTGAGATGGCCTTCGTCTACCAGTGGTCTCACGGCAAAGACTCTTTTTTTTCCCCCTGGATCACTGCATCTTAATGGCGCTACTGTGTTTTCTATTTCTTTTCTTTCTATGGTCAAAATATTTCAAAAAATTATCCATGCTTGTGTTACTCATTCCAGAATTTCCTTCTGTTGGTGTTTTGCAGGGGTAACAAATAGTTTCCTTCTCTCCTATTCCTGGAATTTGGTGCCAATTAAGGGACAGAAATAGGAGTCAGGGTGAAAGAGATCAAAATACCAGTTTTATTATCGATAAAACCAGGTTGTACTCAATGCTTGCAAAAGGACTTGCCTGAGTTTGATAACGATATTCAATTAAACTTACCCAAAACACAAGCTTTGGGTCATGTGTGCCATGGAGAAGGTGACAGTGTCTTCCCACATTGTTTGTGGTCTGGCTGGGTGTCCTGTTTGCAGGCCGTGGCTGCCAAGAAATAACCTATAAGGAGCTGAACTGACTGTGTCCATTTTTATCCTGAACTCACCTCACCAATCAGCTGAATCTCCCCCACCTTCTCCCCTGGAGTTGTGAGTGAGGGGCCAGAAGAAGGCCTGGAGTGATTCACAAATGGAAGCAATTCTACATGGAAATGAAGGGGAAGAAGTGTGACCCCACCGCTTGGTGTCCTTCACCTCTGTAATGAGCCTGCATAATCGAACAACACAAATGCCAAACCTCTTCTCATTACCTTCCTCTGGCCTCTTTTTCAAGGATTTCTCTGAAGTGTTGGTCACACGTGGGCCAGGAAGAGGTGTGCAGTGTGCTCCCTTGTTAAAGGCTCCTGGTGGGAAGCTGAACTCCAGCTGCCCAGATGTTCTTTAGGGGTCATGTATACATCCAGAGGAAGGGGGGCCATTCTGTACTCACAGGGCAGAATGCACTAGTGGGGGGTCTGCATGGAAAGGCCACTGTTGTAATTTGTCCGCTTAGAGGGAGCATCTTTTGAAACTTGGTAAAGAGCGAGCTCTGATTATACATTCCTAAAAACTCTTCTGTCTTTCCCTCCACAGATGTATAAAGCTTTTCTTGTCACCGTCTGTCTCCTTGACCATTCCCCTTCATTCTTTTCTGACTATTCTTCTACATACCAGCCCTCTCGTCATCACTGTTCAGTCTTTGGCCTCAGGTAGGTTTGTTTTTTAAGACAAGGCTGGTGTGCTTATAGTCCTCTGGACTGATGGTCTGCATAACTCAGGGCGGAGGGATAATGTAGCTCTGTCTTGGCCTTGGGATCAATGCTGCCACACCATTGGCTCATATCAACTAATAAAAAAACAAAAACCATACTCATACATGCTACTATTTCTAGCATCTCTCCTGCTACCCTAGAATTTGAATCTTATTAGGTGTTATATGCCATTCATTTCTGCAAGTTCCATGCTGGAATGTGTTTCGTCCAGGTCAGGAGACTGGAACCAATTTAGCCCAGCAAGGGTTCCCTTACATCTCCTCTGCTCTGTCGGCTCATGCTTTTTGCCAAGCTTTAGCCTCTGCTATCTAGACTGAGGACTATGTCCTAGGTATAGAATGTGAGCTATCTGAGGACAGGATCAGTGCTTGTACTTGTAAGACCTACCTTAATGTTTGTTTGGTGAATCAGTGAATGAATGAGAAGAAAATGCACACAAAATAGGAATTGTGTTTTCTGTTTGGCACCAGGTAGTGCATTTATCCTCTTCTTGTCCTTTCCTAACAGCACTAACCTGAAAAGGCTTAAAAAAAATTTTTTTTGTATCCCAATTTTATTACTTATAAGTCTTTCACTACAAATTCCTGCCCTTTTGTATTCACGTCCTTAGTTGGGTAATCTTCATTCTCTTTACACAGGCCCATTTACTACCTGCACCTGAAGAAGAGCTCCTTTTCCTGCTACCCTGGCTTCTTATAGGCCTGCTCACCATCCTCTTCTAGGTAAATCAGAATGATCATGGCTACTGTGTAAGACCTTCTCTTGAGCAATCCTTTTCAGGATCAGGTGCTATTTTTCCTCTTGTATCTTTCTAAATCTGCTTTTCTAGATCTATAATACATGTCTGATTTCCTGAATATGAGAAGCTGTGAGATTATAATACTATCAACCATAATAAATATAAGCTAATTCAATATCATGAGTTTTTAATTTACCAAGCCTGTCAATTTTTTTTTAATTTGAAAATTAGAGTCCTTTCAACAAGGTAACTGTCCCTTATGCTTCACTTATACACTACTCCTAGCAAGTCAGAGTGGTGGCAGCATCTCCTGCCACTTCCTTTATATCTTGAATTATTAAATTCCACCAAGATACAGTAAGAAACAGATATTCTTTTAGTTGAAGGAGAGATCTAGCAAATGTCTGAATAACCCAACCCCCTCCTCTTTGCTTCTTGCACTTAGGGTTTACCAACTCATATTTTCTTCCCTTGCAATATCTTTAGGAACTCTCTGGTTAAGGGCACTTCTGCCTGGATCAATGCAAGAGACTTCAAACTGGAATCTCTATCCTCAGATTATTTTTCTTTCAATTCTTAAATCAACTGCCTGGTAAATAAAAAACAGCATATTTAATACATAATGTTTCAGCTCAAAAACCTATAAAGTATCCTAAGTGACATTGGGATAATGCCCTAATTTCTTAGCTGGACATTCAAGGTCTCCACAAACAGCTTTATAGATTTATCTTCCTCTGTTTCTCACTAATTCTTGACAGTGATTCTCAGGCCCAGACACATGTACATGGCCCCATATCTGTGCTGCTGTTCAGATGCCTTCTCCTTTCTGGCCTCTGCATGTCCTAACTCCACTCTCTTTGGGATACCTCCTTAATTTAACTAGCAAAGTTTTTTGACTATCCACTCTGTATATTGCAGTGTGAGAAATTCAATAATGATAGGCGAAATTTCTGCCTAGAATGGACTTCAACTTACAGTTTATTGAAGGAGACAGAGTACTATCTAGAACTCTGTAGTGTGAAGAACATACACTGATTAAGAGGGAGACTGTGACATGCTAAAACAAATGCCTTTATCTAAGCTTTGGGAAAACGATGAGAAAAGACTCTTTTTGTCCAGGGGTTTGTAAAAGGCTTTATGGAGAAGGGGCCATTCCAGTTGGATTTTGACAGATGGATAAGATATCAACATATTAGAGTATGGGCATTTGAAATTAAAGGAAGAGCCAGTAGTTTAGGATTCTGGAGTGTAGCATGTATGTGTTGGTAGGGAAGAGAAGAGACCTGAGACAAGGCTGGGGAGTTAGAGAGCAGTGCTAAATGATTTGCATTTTGCTCTCTAGTCAAGGGGAAACTTGGAAGGCTCTGAGCAATGGAATAACACCATAGAATCTGTTGTTAATGAGGATATTTCTGGCAGCCATTTATCAGGGATGGCTTTGAAAGAAGGAGAAACTAAATCTGGTAACGGGTGGGAGGCTCTTGTAATAATCTATACCAATAGTGGTGAAGTCCTGAACTAAGGAAAGCAGTGGGACTAGAAAGCAGTGTTAATAGGAAAAGCATTTCTGCAACAGATTCTGTAAGCTTAAAAAGAGACAGAGGTAGGTATTAGGCAGCTGAGAGGAACATTAAATTCTTCAGTAGAATTTCATAGGGCACCTAATATGTGTCAGAACTCTGTTGTGAGCTAGAAATATAAAAACAATATCATAGTTCAAAACCGAAAAACTTTACGATCTAATCAAGTATAGGAATATGAACAGATAAATACCACACAAAATAATTAAGATATATCTGTATCTATATCATCTATCATCTATCTCTATATATCTCTCTATTTGTACCTATCATTGATTTATCTGTCATCTCACATCTTAGGGAATGGAGATATGAAAGAGATGACTTACTAACATGCCATTTAAACTGGTGCTTACAAGATAAACAGAAATATGATAAATAAGAGGAAGTACATAAGATATTGAGACATAGAGAAGAGCTTTTGCAAGCACACAGATAAATTAAAGTACACAGTATGTTATAAGAGCCCCTGAGCAGTTGGGGAGGTACGTACTCAGAGGTAAGAAGGAAAATTATCTACATTGTACTCAACATTTCAATTTGTTCTGAAGGTTATAATAAAACAGAAAAGGGTTTAAAATGATATCTGTGTTTAGAAAAGTAATGCTGAGCTGAAGATGAACTGGGGGTAAAGATCTAAGGGAGGCAGTTCAGAAGTGAGCTATTGCAATAATTCAGGTTAGAGATAATGAAGCTCTGGACTTGGGCAGCAACAGAGGGAAGAAAATGGAAGATTAAATGTTTATGTACTCAGTGGAAACTGGATACAATGCACAGCTGAGTGTAGAAAGTCGTTAGAAGGTGATTGTGAAGATTTTAGTATGGATGATTAAGCTGCTGTTCCCATTAACTGAGAAGGAAAATAGACCTTGAAGAATAGGACTTATGCAAGAAAAGGTAAGTGATAATAATAACAGCTAATATTTACTGAGCATTTATGTACCAGGCTCATTCTAACACTTTATGTGAATTAACTCTTTAACCCTCACAATAAAGCAAGGAAATAGGTACTCTCATTATGTCAATTTTACAGATAAAGAAACTAAGATACAGAGCACTTAAGTATCTAGTCCAAGGTTGCACAGCTAGTAAGTAGAGCCAGAGTTTGAACCCAGAAAATATGGTTAAAAAAGTGCCTACCTTGCATTCAACTTTGAACAAATGGAGCCTTCTGTATCGGGTAGAAGAGAGGCCAAAGGCAGAGATGTGGGAATGAGAGCCAGTAACAATGAGCAACAGGTAGAGTGAAAGAATGACAAAGGAAGAAAACTGAGGATTGAACCTTATCAAAACTTTCCTCATTGATGCTTGGAAGTGGTGTGTGACTCAAGGCAAGACTCAGGTGCCATCAGAGACATAAGCAGAGAGGAAAGTGAATGCTTGTTGAAGAGCTTACGAGTGTAAATACTGCCCATAAAAAGGAGCCCAAAATGGTCAAGAAATTCTGAAATATCAAAAAGGCCATGATATTTAGAATTTGAGGGTGGCTCATCTTTTGAGAAGGCAGCTTCAGATCAATGTTATGGAGAGAAGCTAGCAACCAATAGGTGGGGTTACACTTTGCAGGTGTGCCGAGGAGGTGGTAGGCACAGACTTTGCTGTTTTATTTTTATTGTGGTAAAAAATATAAGGAGATTTACTCTCTTAATTTTTTGAGGGTACATACAACATTGTTAACTAGAAGGGCAATGTTGTACGGCAGATCTCCAGAACTTTTTTTATCTTACATAACGGAAACTTTATACCCCCTGAAGAGCAAGAAGAGATTGTAGGTAAGTAGCTGGAAAGGACTGGGAGATGAGGGAGGTTTACTTTCATTTATCTTTTAACTGTTTTGTAGACATGCAACATAGTAGGTTAACAAGGAGCAACAAATAATGAAATAGATGAAGAAATAACAGAAAGACAATGTAAAATACAGAGTAACCTTTGGGATGGTGGAGATTGGCTCTAATACACAGATGGAAATTCCTTGGTTTTTAAAAGAAGGATGAATTTACCTTCCTGTGAAAGATCAGGGATTGAGGAGTTGTAGGACAGACTATATTCTTTTAAATGAATTTAATCTCAGAGTAGTCATACAAATGTACAGTGATATTTAAAACCTGTCTTAGGCCTTGGATACATCATTGATGGGATCCATCTAGACCACCTACCATTGGTGAAGTTCATCCTCCTTCTCACCATTCTTGGTCCTTTGATTCCTTTACACTGAGGCTCAGCTTGGGGTTGCCTCTGTTATTGGTCTTTGGGCCTGTGTCCCATAACCCCATGTAAGAACTACTTCCACTGCCTCCCCATCCCTGATGGGACATAGTGGCTTGCTCTGCCTCTGGTCTTATGCTCTGCATTAGAAATAATCTATGAAGATAACTAAAAAAGTGTTTGTTGGATGACCTCAATTTCCAGAGGAAAGTCAAGGTGAGGTCATTGGCTCCCCATGAGTGAAAGGAGTGTTCTTAGATGTTCGAAGAGAATGGAGGAATTTCAGAAGGGTTTGAAGAATTCACTGTGAATAAAAGGATTTCCAAGTAGTCCTGATGGGCAACTAAAGATTAGATACCATAAATTTGCAGTGGTGCCAACTGGCAGTTTCTTCACTCTTTCTAGTTTTGGCAAAGGGATGACAAGGGCATAGGAAACATATGGTTTGATTTGTCCGACACTTGGGATTGGTAGGACAGCTGCAGAGGACCGGCAGTTTGAGATGAGTTAAAGAATTCTTGGTTACTCGTGAGAGAGGAGAAAGGAGAAGAAATGGATGACTGTGGTGTTCAGGCTGGTCAGGTGAGAAAGGAGCCAACCCAACTAAGGCCCAAAGCTGACTGAATCACAGGAGAGGAGTGAGGAGGGAAGAGTCTGGCAGCAGAACAAGCCTCTGTAGACCAAAGAACAGGGTTAGTACGTGGAAGGGGTTCAAATGGCAGGGACGCTGGGTACTATTTTTAGAGCGGTCAGCTTCAGCATCTCTAAGCCTGGTGGTAAAAAAAAAAATGTTCAGGTTATAATATGATATGATGTATGGCTTCCCACAGGTTGGTTTTCAGTGTGGAATAAAGCAAAAGGTCATGCTAGTGGAAAAAGTGGAGGAAGGGAAGGTCTAGGATGTTGAAAAAGTTATCAACTATAATGTTAAAACTAGCTGCAGGGTGGACTGCAGATGAAATCTGTGAAGCAAATTTGAAATTCCTCAAAGGTGAGAAATTAACACCACTGCAAGAGATTTAAAAGGCCTGGCATTAAAATAATATCAACCTGGATTTGCATCCTCAAGCCGTGCATGGCCAGGCCAGGCTTGTACTGGCTGTGTGGAAAGATGGAGGAGGAAATAAATAGACATGTAGCTTGTTTAAATTCTATTTCTCCATACAAAAACATTTAAAGAAAAACAAAATGAAAAAATAAAAACCCATAGTACTTTTATTATATTTAATGCCACTACAAAGCAGTCATTGCTTCTCTTTCTGAATAATTAAATGTTAAAAAAAATGCAAAGACGGTTTTTTGTGAAGTTTGAAGAAAGGTTCTTTGTCACATTCATATCAGGCCTCCCAGCTCTTATTATTCATTAAGTTTTATTTCTGGACCACGGACATTATTTTTAAAATTCTGGGACTAAAAACAAAATTCCATATTTAACAGGGCTTTGCAGCCATGTGACCAACGCATATCATGAATAGCTCTGTCTTCTCTTTCCATTATCTTCCAGAGAGGACTCCACCACATGGAAAGAATTATCAGGCAGCGAATCTGCAATACTCAAAATGACTGGAAATGATCTCCTAGTTGTCATGGTGTTGGATGATGTCATCCACTTTCCCATCTAGTCAACAAATGCACACCTCACCACGACCACAGTGAGAACTGCAGCTCTGCTAACGGCTGAATGGAAAGATCTGCTATGTTCTCAAATCCATTCCCAGCCAATACAAGTTTAGCCTCATTTTACATATTCCTGAATGTTTTAGCCACTATGTTTTTAAATGACTGAAGTCACAAAACTCCAGCTACTTAAACTATTCTGTCTCACTTTCCTTGTTCTATGATCCTTTCTGAGGAAACACTAACATGCTGTTCAAATTTCTCTTATTCTGTTTCATTCTAGTCAGATCCCATTTTAAATGGCTACACCTTAGTAAAGAAATGTTTACGTGAACTATCTTTAGAAGTATTTTGAAGGTGGCACTGCAAATAGTAAGTTTGGGGTTGATGTGAATATGTCATTAGCTAATTTATCGTGAGTAATCCTTCTTGTCATTGAAAGGATTATTCTCCACATGTTAGTTTGGATTGGATATCTCTATGATACAATTTTGACTCAAATTGTGCATGCTAAAAACTCATTAAAAAAGAAAATATAGCTTTTAGATAGTTTCTCCTAGCTGTTTCCACCTAACTCACTTCCAATTCATTCCCAAAGTTGTGTTTCTGTCTTACCTTTAGGCTCAAGAGTTAACTTCCTAAACTGGTCAATTTTGCAATGTCCAATTTTTGGTCTATAAGTTACTAGAAGTGTCTGATGCTCTTGGTTTGCTCTTGTTCCCCTATATATCCCTGTTTTTTATTTATCCTATATTCAAGTGTCATCTCCTTCAGGAAATCTTTATGTTACACTACCCCTAACCTCCTCCTCTCCTATGAAAGGTTTCTCCCTTAGGTAGTCCTATATTGAGTATGTTATTCTATCCATGTACTGGCATGACTTTCTACTACTGGATTTTGAACTTCTTAAGGGTAGAGCAATGTCTTATTCTTTTTTATATTTCTAGTAATTAAGCATAGACTAGGTAATCAGATCCATATTGAGTGAAATAATGTACCCCAAAATAGCAAAATCCAGGATTTTTTTACAATATGGTTAATGCCTTTGGATCCTTAACAACTTCAATATACAATAATTAGTAAAGCAATGTATTTATTTTGATTAGGAAAAAGGGCAAAATGAAATCAGATGTTATATATTGTTGTATTTCTATGAGCAAATAGACTACTTTCTTCTACTATTCCTGTAAATGCCAAAAAAAAGAGAGAGAAGAAAGTGGTGAGAGTGGAGCTGGGGGAGGCAAAGAAACAACTCCAGGTGTATGTATATGTTTATTATTAGATTATCAGGCCCAATTCAATTCATGAGAATGGGTTAGACCACTTGTGAGACACAAGGACTTCTTTTGCCCATTTAGGAACAAGAATTAGGCTAGACAGCATACCTATGTTCATTACAGCATTATTCACAATAGCCAAGAGATGAAAACAAGCCAATGTCCATAGGCAGATGAATGGTTAAGGAAATGTGGTGTGTACACACAGTGGAATATTATTCAGCCTCTAAAAAAGAAGGAAATCCTGACACATGTAACAACATGGATGAAAGTTGGGGACATTGTGTTTAGTGAAATAAGTTAGTTGCAGAAAGACTGGATGATAAAGTTCTAGAGACTTATTGTACAACAATGTGGATATGGTTAACACTACTGAACTATACACTTGAAAATGTTTGAGATAGTAAATTTTATGTTATTTGATTTTTACTACAATTTGAAGTGAAATAAAATATTCTCAAAGGAAAAAATAAAGAACTAGACTCGATGCTGGCAGGATGGGTGCCTCTGACCGTCTCCCTCCTGTCCAAATCCTGATATTGGTTCTCTGGCTCTGAAGCTCTAAAGCTGACAGAAGACACGGAAAAGTGAACCCAAGAGAAAGCTTTCCTGCTTCTACACCAACAGCAGAGCTGGTCTAGCATCACAGACCATGAATCTTTTACCATGCGCTTCACACTGGTGCCTATAAGAAGTTTCAAGGGTCCAGGACTGTCTCCCTAAGGTCTGAGGTAGTCCAAGAAGAGGATCATCCATTGCACCAGCTGCATAGGGTAGTTATGGATGATGATTAAGAAGTTAAACAAGCAACATGTTAAAGAATGTAAATTTTACACTGTGGATAATGTAAGTTTCTGATAGACTTTTAGCATTAAGTGAAATGACCAAATATGTGAATTAATACAATTGCTCTCTTGGAGTGGTGTCAGAGATCCTAAGGGAAAAAAGACTGTGACATGGAAAGAGTTTTGGCATGCACCAATGTTCTTTGGCTGAGATGATTGGATAATCCTTGGGACAACAGATTTGATGTCGTGATGGAGATAAAGTGACAAGCACTGTGGCCTGGGAAGTGAATGGGAATTCAGTGTGTTTAATCGGTGTCCTGGGCAGAGAGGCAGATAAAGTATTATTTAAAGGTGAGAAGGTTTAATGGATTTTGTTCTTCCTAGGATGGAAGAGGCTTAGGCATGACTAGACTTAGGGTAAAGAATTAACAGACAGGGAGAATTAGAAGATACAGGGAACAGAGGGATAACTGGCAGATTACCGAAGTGATCAAAGAAGATCTAGAGCTAGGAAGAGGAATTACATTTGAAAGGAGAGGGACACTTGTAATTTCAAGAGGGAGAGAAAGGAGGATCAGTATGAGATACGGGAATTTAAGATTTTTGGGGCAGAACAAGGAAGCCAGTTGCCCTTCCCAATTTGCAAAGTGACAGCTTAGAGCCACCTTTACATAAGCATTATACCTTTACACAATATTATTTACATAAGAATTACTTAATTTTGATTGGGTTAATTTGGGTTAAACATTTATGAGACTGGCTAAAGCAATGGATAGAAGATTCAAGGGCGAGTTATAGATGTTTCTTATCTTTATTGAAAAATAGCACAACTAAGGCCCAGAGGCTTTTCAAAAAATACCCTTCATTGATTTGAACATGATGACTACTTGCCTGATGCCCAGGCCTCTCAAAGAAGCACCAGCCCTGGGTTCAGGTCAATCCAAGGGACGCCAGTGAAGAAGGATATGTCTAATGAAAAGTAAAATTTCTTAAATAATGCAGAATATGGCTTGGGCTAAAATTCAAATCATTTTCTTATTAGATGATTTCCCAGTGATCTCCTTTAGAGAGACTGGAAGGTTGGGAATCTTTATAAAATGTTTTTGAAGTTATTTCATGATGATTCACTTTCTATTTCTGTTCAGAGTACTAAGATTATTTATAATCTTATAACTGCTTTTTTTCCACAGCTATTTTTATATCATTACAAAAGAACTTTAAAATGGTGAATTGTTGACACCCTCTTTTGTATTGCCTTGACTATTCCCCCTATTTCATTATTTTTTACTATGTAAATAACTGTATCATAAAATTTTTAATGCAAGCTCCCATTGAGATGTGAAGGGCAAGCATTGCAAAGAAATACAGCCTTGTTAAAATGCATTTGCTTTATAGGGAACACCAAGACCCATTGTGAACACAAAAGCATGCAGCCATAAAATGATTAAAATGTCCCTGTTTATAAAAAATGACCTAAGTTATTGGCAACAGATCAGTATTTTTCAAGCATTAACCACTACCTGTTAGAGTGGGGTTGAGGGTAGGGAGGTGGACTATTATGAAGCTCTCATGAAGACTAGATAAATTCCCGAGCACAGGGGAAGATAACTGAGGTCATTTTCCATTATCAAATATAACACATTCTCTAAAATATCTGATTCTTCACCTATGCGTTGACTTACTTCTTGCATGATTGAAAGAATACTGAGTATAACTGTAGATTTTCAGACACGGCATTTATTGACACTTAATGTTAAAATACTTTGTCAATAAATGATCCTTTGGCATTCTTTTCTTCCTTGAGATAATTTCTTTTTGATCAGGAAGACCAGACTGTCTTAATGGAAAGATAAATACATATGAAATATATATGCATATATAGTTTAAAATGTTAATGGATTTTTTGCTATATGATCATTCTAACAGCTGGAAACAATTCTGGAAGTATGTAATCAAAAATAATCATCTTAAATACTATTGTCTAGATGTTAATTAATTAATTGCATTTGGATCCAATAAATACCTACTATGCCCAAGTTATTAGCTGGTTCTGGGGATAAAACAGAGCAAAATTAGCATGTTACCTGCTATCATGAGAATAGAACTATACAATATTTGGGCCAACATTTTTCCAGATATCCCTCTGTGAGTATGGTTATATGTGAGTGTGTGCTCATGTTTTAAACACATAAACACACACATTTATATTTATATAAAAAGCTAAACTATAACTCATTGTCTACACTTTCCTTTCTTAGGGAACAGTAAGTTGTGATCATTTAATTTGTCAGTAAGTAGTAGAGAATCACTTTTCTTACATATATACAACAGTGTGTATAACACCAGAGCATCTACTGAAATAGATACACTCCATCTTAAACCAATTCACAAAACAACATCTGGGTTTTTTTTAAGACTTAACTTTTTAAGAGAAGTTTTAGGTTTACAACAAAATTGAGTGAGATACAGAGTTTCCCATGTGTTTACAATAAAATTGAGAGTAAGATACAGAGTTTCCCATGTAACTCCTGTCCCCACACATGCATAGTCTCCTCCATTATCAACGTCGCTGACCAGGATGGTACAGTTGTTACCAAGGATGAACTTACATTGACACATCACAATCACCCAAAGCCCATATTAGGGTTAACTCCTGGTGTTGTACATTCTATGGCTTTGGACGAATGTGTAACAACATATATCCATCATTATAATATGATACAGAATAGTTTCACTGTCCTAAAAACCTCTGTGCTCTGCCTATTCGTCTCTACTCAACCCCCTACCACCTCTGGCAACCACTGACTTTTTATTATCTCCATAGTTTTACCTTTTCCAGAATGCCATATAGTCAGAACATATAGTATGTAGCCTTTTCAGATTGCTTCTTTTCACGTAGTAATACGTGATTTTAAGATTCTTCCATGTCTTTTCATGGCCTGATAGCTTATTTCTTTACACAGCTGAGTAATGTTCCATTGTTGGATGTACCAAAATTTATTTGCCTATTTACCTACTGAAGGATATTGTGGCTGTTTCTGAGTTTTGGCAATTATGAGAAAATATAAAAATAAATGCCTGCTATAAATATCTGTGTGCAAGTTTTTGTGTGGGCATAAATTTTCAACTTTGGGTAAATATTAAAGACTGCAGTTACTGGATTGGATGGTAACAGTATGTTTAGTTTTGTAAGAAACTGCCAAACTGTCCTTCAAGGTAGCTGTTCGATCTTGCATTCCCACTCTCAGTGTGTGGGGACTCCTGCTGCTCCACATCCTTGACAGCATGTGGTTGTGTCAGTGTTTTGGATTTTGATCATTCTAATAGGTGTCTAGTAGTATCTCATTGTTTTAACTTGCATTTGCTAGATGACATATGATGTGGAGCATCTTTATATATGCTTATTTGCCTGTATATCTTCTTTGGTGAGGTGTCTGTTAAGTTCTTTGGCTCACTTTTTAATTGGGTTGTTTTCTCGTTGAGTTTTAAGAGTTCTTTGTGTATCTGTCCTTGATCAGACATGCCTTTTGTGAATACTTTTTCCCAGTTTATGGGCTTTTCTTCTAAATGTCTTGATATTATCTTTTGCAGAGAAGAAATTTTGAATTTTAAGGAGTTGCAATTTGTCGATTCTTTCTTTCATGGATCATGTCTTTGATGTTGTATCTAAAAGGCACCACTATACTCTAGGTCATTGAGGCTTTCTCTCTTTGTTTTATGGTTTTGAATTTTACATTTAGGTTTATTATCCATTTTGGATTAATTTTTGTGAAGGGTATAAGGTCTGTGCCTAGATTCATTTTTTATGCACTTGGCTGTCCAATAGTCTCAGCACCATCTGTTGAAGGGACTATCTTTGCTCTATTGTATTACCTTTGTTCCTGTGGACGATCACTTGACTGTATTTATGGGGTCTAATTCTGAGCTCTATATTGTTCCATTGTTCTATTGTCTATTGTCTTGCCAGTACCACATGGTCTTAATTACTGTAACTTTATAGTAAGTTTTGAGGTCAGGAATCTTCAGTCCTCCAACATTGTTCTCCAGTATTGTGTTGACTATTCTAGATGTTTTGCTTCTGCATATAAACATTAGAATTCATTTGTTGATATCTATGAAATACTGTGCTGGGATTTTGATCTGGATTGAATTGAATCTATAGACCAAATTGGGAAAAACTGGCATCCTGACAATATTGAGTCTTCCTTATTTCTCCAATTATTTCTTCTTTGATTTTGTTCATTATAGTTTTGTAGTTTTTCTCATATAGATCTTGTAGATATTCTGTGAAGTTTATACTTAAGTATTTCATTATTTTTACATGTTAATGTAACTGAAATTGTGGTTTTATTTATTTAAAGTATCATTGACATACAATCTTATGAAGGTTTCACATGAGCAACATTGAGGTTTCAACATTCACCCATATTATCAAGTCCCCCACCCCACCCCATTGCAGTCACTGTCAATCAGTGTATTGTCTTCTCCTTGCTATACTGACTTCCCCATGACCTACATCTCTTATGTGCACTAATTATAACGCCCCTAATCCACTTCTCCCTCCTTTCCCTTTGGTAACTGCTATTCTCTTCTTGGAGTCTGTGAGTCTTGCTGTGTTGTTATACTCCACAAATGAATTAAATCATTTGGTATTTCTCTTTCTCTGCCTGGCTTATTTCACTGAGCATAATACCCTCTAGCTCCATCCATGTTTTTGCAAATAGTAGGATTTGTTTTCTTTTATGGCTGAATAATATTCCATTGTGTATATGTACCACATCTTGATAATGGAATTGTGTTTTTAATTTCAAATTCCACTTGTTGGTTGCCGGCATATAGGGAAACAATTGACTCTTGTACATTGACCTTGCTATAATCACTTATTAGTTTCAGGAGTGTCTTTTTTTTTAATTTTTATTTTTTTAAAAGCATTTTTATTAAAGTATAGTGGACATACGATATTATATTAGTTTTGTATACAACATAATGATTTAACATTTCTATACATTATGAAATGCTCACCATGATAAGTAGAGTTACAATCCGTCACCATACAAAGTTATTACAATATTATTGACTATATTCCTTATGCTGTGCTTTTCATCCCCAGAACTTATTTATTTTATAACTGGGAGTTTGTACCTCTTAAACCCCTTCACCTATTTCACTTATCCCCTGCTTCCTGCTCCTCTGGCAACTTCCAGTTTTTTCTCTGTATTATGAGTCTGTTTCTGCGGTTTTATTTGTTTGTTTTGTTTCTTAGGTTCTACATGTAAATGAAATCATATGGTATTTGCCTTTCTTTGACTTATTTCACTTAGCATAATACCCTCCCTCTAAGACCAACCAAGTTTTTGTAAATGGAAAGATTTCAGTTTTTCGTATTGCTGTGTAATATCCCATAGTGAATAAAGTTATAGGAGTTTTTTTTCAATTCTCTCAGATTTTTCTACCTAGACGATCATGTTGTCTGTGAACAAAGACAACTTTACTTGTTGTTCCCAATATGTATAATTTTTATTTCCTTTTATTGCTTATTGCATTAGCAAGGACTTCTGGAATGACGTTGAAAATGAGTGGTGAGAGGGAACATGCTTGCCTTGTACCCCATCTTAGTACAAGCTTTGAATTTTTCATCATCAAGTATAATGTCAGCTGAAGTTTTTTTGTAGTTTTTTTTAAATCTTGAGGAAAGTTCCCCTCCATTCCTAGTTTTACTGAGAGTTTTTATAATAAATGGATGCTGTCAAATGTTGACAAAAAGCATTTTGTCAAATGGTTTTTCTGATCTTTTGATACAATCATGTGATTTTTCTTTTTCTGCCTATTGATATGATGGATCACATTAATTGATTTCAAATGTTGAGCCAGACTTGCATACCTGGGATAAGTCCCATTTGGTCACAGTGTGTAATTCTTATTACACTTTTTTCATTTGGTATGCTAATATTTTGCTGAGGAATTTGCATCTATATTTGTGAGAGATATTGGTCTACAGTTTTCTCTTTTTGCAATGTCTTTGTTTTGGTATTAGGGTAATGCTGGCCTATTTGAATGAGTTAGCACATATTACCTCTGCTTCTGTTTTCTGGAAGAGTTTGTAGAGAATTGGTATTATTTCTTCCTTAAATGTTTAGTAAACTGCACCAGTGAATCCATCTGGGTTTGGTACTTTCTTTTTTGGAAGGTTATTAGCTACTGATTCAATTTCTTTAATAGACATAGGCCTATTTTGATTATTTATTTCTTCTTCTGTGTGAGTTTCGGCAAATTGTTTCTTTTAAGGAATTGGTCCATTGTATCTAGGTTATCAGATTTGTGGGTGGAGAATTGTTCATAGTTTTCCTTTATTAGCCTTTTAATTTCCATGGGATTTATAATGTTGTCCCCTCTTTCATTTCTGATATTCATAATTTGTGTCCTTTATCTTTTTTTAGTTAGCATGGCTAGATGCTTATTAATCTTATTAATCTTTTCAAACAACCAGCTTTTAGTTTTATTGACTTTCTCTATTGAGTTCCTGTTTTCAATTTCATTGATTTTTTGCTCTAATTCTTATGTCTTTTCTTCTGCTTATTTTGGATTCAATTTGCTCTTCTTTTTTCCTAGTTTTAGATGGAGAAAACTTAGATTATTGATTTTAGGTGTTGCTTGTTTTCTAATAAATATATTCACTGTTAATGAATTTTTCTCTGAGCACTGCTGTGGTTACATCCCACAAATTTTGATAAGCTGTATTTTCCTTTTCATTTAGTTAAAAATATTTTTAAATTTCTCTTAAGACTTCTTCTTTGACTCATGCGTTATTTAGAAGTGTGTTGTTTAATTGCTGTGTATTTAGGGATTTTCCAAATACCTTTATCTTTCTGTTATTGATTTCTAGTTTAATTCCCTTGTGGTCTGCAAGACATTGGATGGTTTCTATTTTTAAAATTTTGCTCTGTTTTTTGACCTCAGATGTAGTCTGCCTTGATGAATGGTCTATGTGAACTTGAGGCGAATGTGTATTCTGTTGTTGGTTGAAGTGGTCTATGGATGTCAGTTATATACAGCTCAATGATGGTACTGTTGGTCTCAAGTATGTCTTCATGGATCTAACTGCTGGGTCTGTCCTTCATGGGAAAGAGGTGCTGGAATCTCTAACCACTGGAGGATTCATCTATTTCTCCTTTCAGTTCTACCAATTTTTGCCTCTTTTTGTTTGATGTTATGTTGCTAGGAGTATACACATTAAGAATTGTTATGTCCTCTTACAGAATTGACCCCTTTATCATTATGTAATGCCCTGTATCCCTGATAACTTTCCTTATTTTGAAGTCTGTTCTCTCTGAAATTGCTACAGCTACTCCTGCTTTCTTTTGATTAGTGTTAGCATGGTATATTTTCCCCCATCAATTTACATGTACTCTATCTGTCTTTAAATTTAAAGTGGGTTTCTTGCAGATGATATATAGTTGGGCTATATATTTTTAATAATCTATCTTTATTTGGTGAATTTAGAGCATTGACATTCAAAGTGATTATTGATATAGCTGGATTAATATCAATTATATTTGTTACTGTTTTCTGTTTGTTGCCCTTGCTCTTTGTTCCTATTTTTGTCTCCACTATTTTTCTGCCTTTTTAATTAAGCATTTTGTGTGATTCCATTTGCTTTCCTTTCTTAGCACATTAGTTATATTTCTTTTTTTTTTACTTTTTTTTTAGTGGTTGACCTTGAGTTTGCAATATACATTTACAACTAATCCAAGTCCACTTTCAAATTACATAATTTCAGTGTATGGATAGTATATGTGCCTTCTAACAACAAACTAATCTTAATTTCTTCCTCCTGTGCCTTGTATATTATAATTATTCATTTCAATTATTATAGAAATGTACATAAGCATATGTATATGATATATACAAAAGCATACATAATTGAATATATTTTTGCTATGATTATTTTGGATAAACTTATCTGTTTGGTCATTTAAGAGTATGAAAAATTAAAAAACAAGTTTTACCTTTGCTTATTCCTTTTCTGATGCTCTTCTTTTCTTTACATAGATTCAAGTTTCTAACCTATGTTATTTTCCTTCTCTCTAAGAATTTCTTTTAACATTTCTTGTAAGACAGGTTTCCTGAACAAATTCCTTCAATTTTTGTCTAAGAGGAGGTGTTCTTACATAAGACAGACATTATTATAATAATCCAGGTAAGACTTGGTAGTAGCTTGGACCAAGATGGTAGAAGTAAAAGTGAGAAGCAATAAGTAGCTTAAAACATTGTGTAGGCAGAGCTAACAGGACTTGGGGATTGATTGGATGTGGCTTGTACGAGAAAGACATGAGTCAAGGAGGACAAGCTTACCTAACACAGAGTATTAGTGTAAATATTTGTTTTAGTATCATCTCCAGCATTCAGATCAAGAATTATCTCCAAAATATTCATAGAGAGAGTGATCATATCTTATTAATCTGAAGCCTTCTGTAGTTCCCTTAATGTTTGTTGCATTGTAGACCCTCAAAGAAAGTGCCAAGAGTATTTTAATATACATGTGTTTGCAATATTGTCACTGAAAATATTGACATATTTTATTCACTTAAATAAAAATTACTTTTTAAAAAGATTTGGTAATTATTTGCAGTTGTAGAACTTTCATATTTTCAGCTTTATTTTTTTTTGGAACAGAAATATAGGAGATAAATGAATAAGACATGACCTGGCATAGTTCAGTGTTATTTTTCGTGATTCCAAAAGCACAATTATTGATTTTATTTTTATCATGGTTAGAATAATACTAACATTTGTCATCTCTGTCTTTTAGCACTCAGCTCATGTGGAACTATTAAAAGTTGCCCTTATAGATTGTGCCATAAATAAATCAGGGTTGCAGTATATGGTACCACATCCCTTTTTGAAGGGTGGACAGATGCAATCTATATGCTGCAATGTTAGAATGACTAGCACATTTGTGTAGTGATCAGTAAAGATAATGATGAAGATACTTTATGGATGAATTATGTATCAATTGTTTTCCTGAAAAAAAAAGTGTAGATGAACTTTATTTATGACTGGATTTCTTTAAAAGGGTTAGAAAGGTTGCTGTTTTATTGTATGCTCTAGGTTCTCAAATCAATATATACACTTTTTTTCTATGCTAATGCAATCCTATCCATCTGATAAAATAAATAGCAAAAAGTGACCTAGTTACAGTGCTCTGAAATCAACTACCCTAAGGGTAGATATTGGAGAATTAGTAAATAAGATTGCTTTTTCCAATGGTATTTTAGAGTATCTGATGAATAAATTACTTAGATATTGTCACCCGTCCATCTATATTTATTCTCTGGCCACTTGGAACTTCCAGGGGTTCTTATCTATCATGTAATGATTCTTTAATTAGTGTCTGGAGTCTTTGTGAAGAAATATTTCTCTTTACAAAATTATAAGATTTATTAATAAGCTCTAGGTGTCAATTCCACTTTGATCTGTGGATGCTTTGCTGCACCCCCATCCTTTTCTTTTTTTGTCCACTTGCACATGAAGAAGGTATTTTTGTCCACTTGCACATTTGTCTTTGGTGTTCTTTTTAAAGCTAAGATGACAGATTGTCAGGGCTAGGATTCTCTTTTGGATAACATTAATTTAACTGGCATAGAACTGAACAGAAACTACTAATCCTTTTTTACCTGAGCCCTCTGTCTAATATGATAAAAATGACTCAAGTGTGCCTTCTTGGATTTGCACCCAGAGCAGCTATTAGGTGCAGCAGTCTGGTAAGAAATTCATCAGTTGAGCCCACCATTTGTCTTATTTGATTGGGAATTATCTTAAATCATTTTGTTTAACAATTTAATTCCAGGAAGTTCAGGTATAATTCATGAGAACCCATTTACCAATAATGATTATAATTGCTTTTTTTGTTTTACTTTTAGGTGACTCTCTAAAAGGGATATGAATCATGCAGATACTCGGTCAAGAGAACAGGCAACAGATACAGGTTTCAAATGTAAACTAACCAATTTCCAAATACCTAATAGGAGTTGTACATGCAAAGATTGGCTTAGTAGATACATAATCATTATAAAGAACACTGGAATTCTATTTTATGGCTTAATTTTCCATAAAAAGTGTCATTGAAAAAATTAATATGCTAAAATAAAAGTCAAGATCAGAAATTTTCACCCTATTTGCAATTGTAATACTTTATCATTTTGATTCAGTTTTGAGATTTTCCTATCTTACTGCTTCTAAAACACTCATATAATATGTAAATTAATAATAAAAAATCTCCTCCATTGGGGGAAATTATAATGATAAAGTAACTATTTATTGAAACATTAAAAATGTTACAATTAAGTACATATTGGTACCTAAGTGAATGAAAGTCAATTAGGAAACATTGAATTTATAATTGTTCCAAAATTTTATCATTTTAAACTATTTTATAGTGTAAGCATATAGTGTTTATATTTGGACATTTTATTAGATTTTACAAAGAGTGATTCTATAAATACTGAATGACGTAAGACACAAATGAAACTATCCTTTAAGAGGCAATTTCTTTTGCAAAAATAAACTGTGGGGAATGAGATTAGATGATTCATCCATCCAGAGATCAGATGTACTTTATTAAAAAATAAAAGTTAAAGGCTGTTTCACTTACAACAAAAATAAGGAAAAACAGGTGAGTAAACTATGCATAGAATTTATTTCACAATGTCTACTTCTGCTGTGAAACACAGTATCACAGAGATTTCAAGCTGTTTTGTATATCCTGTTAGAAAAACATAGAAGAATATAAGAGAAATAATATTTTTATCTAACTTCAAAATAGTCCACTTAGTTACATGTAAAAATTTTTTGGATACAATACATTTTGTAAGTTACTTTTACTTGGATTCATTTTTTCTTTTTACATTTGATTTATAGGTTCTCATTGAGTTGCCTAATAAATAAGGTAACAAAAATTTTTTTTTAATCATTTTTTGCTGATGACTTTTCTTTACAATTCTATCATGATGGGGAGTGCCCAGTGATATTCAATCAAATCCTCCATAAATTCCTTGAATGGTGCTCTTTTCATCAGTGAACTTTCACTAAGTTAATGTTGACCAAGAAATACAAAACCAGACAAGTTTGATTTGACTTTTTCCGCTGGGGAAAAATGTTTATAGTGTTTTGGGTAAATATAAATCAAGTAAATTAATATAGTTACTACTGAAATAATAGCAACTGGAATTGCAAAATACATATTTCCTTTTTGTGCATTGTTTCAGGTGATTTTTCAAGTGTTTCAGGAGATTACTATTAGCATTACTATATCTTAATATAAAAAACATTTTTAAAGGTTTATTATTCTCAACCAGTTAGTTCAATTCATCTTATTCACTGTGATAAAGTAAAGGGTGGAAATGAGATTCATTACAGGTTCATTACCTGTAGAAGCAAGACTTCTTTGCTTTTTTGTGCTGGATAATACCATATATATGTGTAAGTGGAGATCAATCCAGATTCAATGAGCCCACTTACTCAATTCACCAATCCAATTATATATAAACACATGACTTTCATTTGAAAGCTGTTTTATACTTCACAACTTGCTTGCCCAAATTTTATTTTGTTTGGTCCCCCAAACAGTCTTGCTGAAAACTAAGGCAAATACCGTATTCCATTTTGTGAGGTAAACTGAGGCTAAGAAAAGTTCAGTGACTTCATTAAGGCAATATCTAAGATGTAGTCTAACAGGTACTCATTTTCAAGTCTTCTGACCTTAATAATGTAAAGTTCTGGGTTAGGAGAACAACATGCATTCAAGAAGCAGATTACTCAGGCAAGGAGTTGTTATGCAGAACATAATTATTGCTAGGAGTGGAAAAATTAGGGATATATTCATAAAGGTAGTTACAAATATTATCAAAATAAATCCAACCAAATCCTAATATTGTCAGTTCTATAGGCTCAATGTGTCTCCTAATTTCCTACCATATTTAGGAAGTAACCTATATCAGGAAAATCGCATCCACTTTAGTGACAATAATTCTTGCTTCTAATGTACATCATTTTGATTTTGTGAGGAATAAAGCAGCATATGTAACAGAAATTCTCCGAAATTCATGAAGAAAAGGACAGTATGTAATTATTGGTATTATTATTGTCATTAACATTTATAATGCTTGTCACCTCTCTACCTGATAGATGCATTGGGAACATCTGAATGAGGTAATGTCTACAATGCTTTAGTTCTCTAAGTGAGAATAAAGATATAAACACAATTTTTTTTTTCAAAAAAGCACTAGGTGAGTCTGGTCTAGACAGTAAGTAATAAAATTTGGAGAGCAAAGTAGATACTGACGGCTCTTCGTAAATGGTGCCAGTGACTGGGTATCACTCATTTAGATTTTGAAATAAAAGTCTTTGTTTTTCTATGATCATATTAGTCTTAATTAAATTTTCAATATGAATCCTTTGAATATTCCATCCAGAGTAAGCTTTTATTAATAATTCCATTTTAAAAAGTACAACTTCATGTTATATCTGTAAGAAGAAAAAAGCAATTTCTGTATCAATAATGTATTTATTGCCATTTAATACAATTACATCCCTCAACCTAATTTTTTTTTTTGTATTTTTAGTCTTGGTGATACTTGTATATATCTTACTGAAAGAGTCAACTGGAATCATTAGATTTGTGGATAAAACAGGGTTTTGTCATTCACTAAGATTATTTTCTTCTTCATTCATCATTCTTGTGATCAATCTTGCATCAAGGTATGGGTAAGCTAAAATACATTTTCAGAATGCATATACAGGAGTTATAACTTTCCTACTGAAAGAAGTCGCAAATAGCGTTTAGAGACTTCACTAACAGAACCAGGCAGACAACTTGAGAAACGTTTGAAGAGTAATCCTCTGCTGCTTTTACTAGTTCCTCTGCTGTTGACGGTTATGAGCAAAGTGATCATCTCCTCACAGGGAATCCTGCAGAGTCCCATTTGAGGAGTTTAATATTTACTGCTGTAATGTTATATTAGCTTTATTCCAAGTGACAATGGATTTCTAACCTAAATTAATTAATTAAATGGTTCATACGCTGTCAGAAAAAAAAATCAAGGCTTTGTAAGTTGATTTTACTTGCAAATTCAAAAATCATTACTATTTTAAAAGATTTCTTCTTTTGGGTCTAGTCTTTAAATCAAATCGTATCTTTAGACACAGAAGTTTTAAAATTAACCTCCCTGATCTCGCAGACAAATGCACTACAGATGCCCCTGTTCTAGCCTGTCATTACACTACCACAATGCCTAGGGGAACAATATGAGAGAACTGGGGTGTCTTTATGCTGAAGTAACTTCAGAGTCAAATCGAGGGCAGGAATTGAGGTACCTTTGTGAACAGCCTGTCACACACACACACAACAAAGGACATCATACTTGCTCGAATCATTAGATAACTAAAAAAAATTACCTAAGGAGTGACTAAATAACAGACAACAGCCCAAACCTGTTTCACTGAAGTGGAGAAAAAGTTACTTTGTGATAGCCGGTCAGGCTAGGAGGCCTTAATATCTATGATCACTGGAATAATAAACAACACAGAAGAATCCGGCATTGAGTTGCTTTCTCTTTCTACCTCAGATATACTTAGCTATCTCCTGATTTCTTAAAAATCTGAAAAGTCAGGGTAATTTAAAAGGGAACTTTAAAAGTATATGGGGATTATTTTAAATAAGCTCCAAGTCACCTGTTATTTAAAACAGAACTTTAAAAGTATATGGAGATTATTTTAAAAACTGATAGTCACAGAAAGATTCCTGAATAGTTTCTTTGACATCTATATATTGGATTAGTATTTTTCTGTTTCTATTATCCAATTCATGCATTGAATCTGGATTGATCTCCACTGCCCTCCCTTCCTCCCCACTGGAAGAATAATTGCTGTTCTTTTCAAATCTCCTAGGATAGTCTTCTGCTCTGCAAAGTTGTAACAAGATGTGACATCCAGTCCTAGTTAATCAGTGTTCAGCCCAAATGCGCGGTGGCAGTGAAGAAGGTGGCACTTACAATTTGCCTGTGACACTGACCAGGTTTTTTAAGGAGTAAGAGTGAGGGGAAAATAGCATAAAATACTTAAATTTTTATGGAAAAGGTATAACTTGGTGAAAAAGCACCATCATAAATTCCCAAAAAGTGTGTCTTAATGATACACTTAGAGTAAATCATTTGCCTTGAGAGACAGGAGGTCTCTGGTGACCTGCATTGCAGCCACGTGGGACTCCTAGACTAGCTACTTTCAGCTAAATGTACTCTCATATTAATATTTTAAAATGCCATAATGCCTCTCTGAAAACCTCAGAGGACAGATACATCAATTTGCGAGGTCTTCACTCCAGGAAATAGAAACAGGGATAATCTGCCATTAAAAGAAATAGTTCATTATGTCTGCTTCTTGGGAGCACATAAACTATGTCCCTCACATACTTAAGTTGCAAATCCTCACTTTAATGTGAAGGGAAACACCATGCCCCAGAGCTTTATTGTCCCACTGTTTATTAGTACAAAAAGGTTTGTTGTGGTATGAAATCTTAAGCTTGTTGTGGTAATCAATCAGCTTCAAAGAGTCTTTACCCCGAGCCAGATTCATTACAAATAAATCAATTAAACATAAAGTTTCTATTTTCAGGAGGTTCATGATGCAGAATAGAAGCAAATGCATCACGGTTAGAGAAAGGAATTTTCCTGGAGCAATGTCTCTTCACAAAGAGCCCTTTTGCCTTTATTGCACCATGGAGCACATGCTGTAGTTTGCTTTTTTATTTTAGTTAATTGCAGGCATTCTTCTTCTTAGCATATATTTTTCATTGGGGAAAAAGATACGTGGTAAGCTAAAAATACTGCTGGAGGCAGGAGAAAGTAAACAATTGGTTTGTGTCTTCTTGTCGTTACCAGCCTGAACCTCTTGTGAGGCATCTGGGCAATTTTCACTCCCAAAGCTTTACTGTATTTTTTTTCAACCTCTGAGCTAAGATTGTTTACAGTGCAGGCAGCTTAGTGGCAGAAGCAAAAAACAAAAAAACAAAACAACCAACCCCAAAACAAATCAACCACAAAAAAACTCTCAATATAAGTCCTTCTCTTTATTAAACTAAATAGAGAACTATGCATTCTAAACCAGACAGCCTCCTTGATTTGCTCTGTGGGTGTAGTGATGGGGGAAATGGGAGTTGCAAACATCTTTCATCTTATCATTTGAGAAGTCGAACTTATAAGTTGAATATCATAAAAAGCACTCATCAGTGACTTCCTTAGTTTTTCGTATATTTTGTCATAATGTGTTTTTAATAAATTAGCTGTTTGCACAGATTCCCAGAAGTGTTTTGGCTGTGAGAGAGGCCAAACCTAAATGACTGCTTACAGGAAAATGGCCAAAGGTCTCATGCCACAGTGGGGCGAGGGGACAGGATGTGGGGCGCTGGGAGGTGGGGTGGGATCAAATCTGCCTTAGGGATCATTCTCCTTATATAATAAAATGATAGCCAGTCCAAACTCTCACAAACAAATAGATGAAAAGGCCTCGGCACTCCAATGAAGTACCTTTCTTTCATCAGCCAGTACTAACAGTTGTTTTGGTGACATTTGATATGCTCTACATATGGTGACATGTGACCCACATGTGCACTTCTGGAGCCATCCCAGATACAAAGGGAGAGAAACATCCAAATCCAACAGTAGCACTTCCTGGGAGGTAACACTCACTGGCTTAGTAGGAAGCATAAAGCCTCCAGTTAAACAATTTCTCTTAGGTTATCAGATGGTCTTTTAGAGAAAGAGGGAAAAAAGAATCACCTTTTTCCAGGAATTTCCAGGAATTGTGAAGGTGCTGATTTGCTTATCTGTGATGAGGTTGCATGAAGACCCCCACAGTGGAAATAAAACACCTGCTCTGAAAATAAACACACATGCTAGGAAGAGAAAAGAAAATATCTTCATGAGCCACTGGCAGGCTTGTCCAACGTGCTTCACATGCTGTACTGTTGGGATGTGCATTTCTGCAATTTTATCATTCACAACAAAAACTTATTCTTTTCCTGATAGTGTGTTGCAATACTAAAATACACTGTCAACATCAAATTAGCTTATATTTATATTATTAGACTATGAATACCCAAGAGAATAATGAATTTGTATTTTTAATCAAGCAAATCAGCGCTCACTACGGTGACCTTTAGTATTTACTATTGGACAGTATGTTTGTATTCTGTAGACAAGTGCTTTACCAATGAAAGCAATTATATTTTTCTTCTCATTTGTTATGGAAATATCTTCTACTCAATCAGGTATTTAGTTATTTTCAAGGAAATCTAAACTTCCTTGAATTTCCTTGGACATATTTCAGATACTGTAGAGATAATTTATATGTGATTTAGTTGTATCCCTTGATCTATAAAGTCTTTGAGAGGAAATATAAAAAATCCTTCTTAAAAGTCAAGATATTTAAATCAGAGCCCACACCAGGAAACAATGGATAGAACATTAAGTATAATAAAATTAAGTATAATAATTAGGTTATTTTTATAAAGGCCATTGATTCAGAGACCAATAAGCAAGCATTTGCTACTTCCTCTTATGTCCTTACTGGAATTGTCTCGTATAACAATGGAAAATCACTCTGTGTTCTTTTATAGAAAATGAGGGCCATTTGAAGGGTTTGGAATGGATGATTTCTATAAAATACTCTTCCATTTTTATAGAATATTATATTAGAAGTTTAAATTCTATCATGCTTCAGCATTAAGATAATTGAGAAATATAATTAGACAAAATAGTTTATCATACAACAGATTTAAATTTTTCAATATCTAAAATAAGATGTGTGCTCTTAGTTGGTTCTCAAACCACATCTGCTTAGGCTATTAGTAATGGATCAGTTTGGTAAAATGAGTCAAACCAAAAGAATAGACATAGCCAGAATAGCAGCATGTTCTTGACAAATATAGTCATGAAAAACAAACAAAAGTAAGAGAGGAGGAAGAGGATGGTGAAGATGAAAGAGATAAAGAGGAAGAAGATAACGTTAGTATGATCTTGGCACCACTGATACTGAAAATTTCTTTTTGAATGTTACAACTAACTCCTTAAAGGAAATTATGAATTATGAGACTTAGACCATGAAATATATCCCCTTATGCTATTATCAGTGCAGTGAACAATATTTATCTTTTTATTTGTTATGATAGAAAGGTTTGTACCCAATTACTGAAAAATATGTTAGTAAGCTGCTTATATAGCAAAGTTCAAATGCAAGGACACTAAAGAACATTCTGATTAGAAAATTTGAGAAAATTTGACCTACTATTGATAACCAGTTTCTAGCTATTTTAATTACAGTGCTGGTATTATGATGACAGTTTTTCAGGAAAATTAATAGAATGGGAATTTTATCAATATTTTTTCTTATCTTTAGATTTAGAAAGAGCAAGATTGATGATGAAGAAATAAATACCCTAAATTGTTCTTAAGCATTTTCTCTGCAATGTACAAAAGTGTTCGAGTGTAGGTTAGCTGTGGCTGAAGCCTGCCTGCTGCTCAAGCAGTCAACTGGACTGAGAGCCCAGACCTGCCAGTTGGTGAGAAGAAAGTTGGTAAATAGCTTTGATGCTGAATCCAGCAAGTGCTTATGTATGTTGTTTGGGATATCAAGAATTTCTTTTTTGTACCTGATCAGTTTATACATTATTTCTATTTTAACATATATATATATATATATATGCATGTGGCTCTCTGATTCCAGACAAGGATAATTCTTTCATCTGTAAAGTGTATAGAAATTTTCATATGGCAATGGATTTAGGAAAAGTAAGTCACTCAGTCAGCAAGGAACCTTTGTGTCACCCCATGTCCTCTCACTGTAATATTCTTTAGGCAATTATGGCACTATATCTCCATTGTTGTGGTGAATACTTTTGAATCCCAGGTCTTCCCGCTGATGTTTTCTATGATCCATTAAAAAAATTTAGTGCATTTCCTGCTGAGTCTGATTGACAGTATAGTCTGCCTATTTCACCATGGTATTTCTGACCTCTTGCAGCCAATGTCAAGAGATGAAATGACGAGTCTTCTATCTTCTCAACCATCAAAACAGAGTATTTGGGGCATGTTTGGACCTGCCTAGATCTGTTCAGATCCAGTGAGTGGGGAAATTTCTCTCAGAAGACAGTTGGAGGAGGGTACTTTGAATTTCTTGTACTATTATAGAAGGTTACTTATAGTATTAGAGAAAAACTTCATTCCATCTCAGCTTAGTGAAATCTCTGAGCCCTCCATTCCAGTTAAATGTTTAGATTCAGGAGTATTGGTGTTAAGATACAGAATAAATTTAATGGGAAATTTTCGTGTATTCCTTTTATGAAGGAGTTCATACATACAAATGGTAGTTATTAAATGTTGAATAAAAATGGCTCATGGATCCAAGATATTATTTAGCTTTCTTAGGCTAGCAAGTAGGGAATGATTTCAGAGCCAGAATAGATAAATTGGATAGAAGGTAGCGACAGTAGAGACAGCTATTTTAAGAGTCTAGCTGGGAAAGAAGAGAGAAAAAGACATTGAAGAAGAGAACTTCAAGATTGAGTAAAAGAAAATGTTTTTCCAGAGTATGGTATTGAGGCAGTAGAGAAAGATGAAATTCACCCTAAGGAAGAGTGAGGTGATAACTACCCGGTCATGTCTCAGAGAAGCTCTAGGGAGTCAGACCACAGTGAAGGGACAAGGTTTGCTCTGGAAGCGCAGCTGAGCCCTGAGTGTGGAGGCATTCACTGTGATGGTTTTGTTCTTCTGTCGAAAATAAAGGAAGCGCTAATCTGTTCACAATGAAAGTGAGGAGGGGTATAATGGAGACCTAAGAGAGCTAAGACATCTAGAATTTTCTGTGAGGAATATGTGAGAAGATTCAATATGAGACCAAGGAAGAGTTAATTCAAGATATTTGAGAGAGCCACTGTGAGCCCAGTTTGAGTGCAAAAACTGATTTCGATTCTATTTTTACGCAGCTTTGACCTACTTTGCGATCTCCCAAATGCTCACAACTTTTCTGCTTTCTCTCTGCACCTCCATTGTGAGGTCATACATCCCCCATTTGCTTCCTGAACAAAAAAAATATGTTTCAAACCTTTCCCACCTCAAAATCAAATTTCATTTGTTTCTTGCATCATGTCAAACTAAAATGTGGTAACAGTGCAAATATACAAAGGGATCCTAATTGCTTTGCCTATTCTTCCAAGGTCTTTTAATTGTCATTCCTTCCCAAGTAATATTATTTTGCAATAGGGTAATTTAGAAAATATTTCTAAATGTTAGAAGAGAAAGAAAAAGTTAGGGGAGTTTCAGTAAGAATGGAGGGCTTGTGAGGCAACCTATGTGGGCAGAGGATTTTGAAGGATTCCTTATATCACATCACAGACAACAGGTAATGTGAAATATATTGATGTGTCTCTTTTTCTCTCTATATATATGTATTTAAAATATCTGCATGATTACATATATTATTAATATTACTTGTACATTAGGGATATTTTTCTTTCCTGAAAAGCTAGAGAGAAAAATATTGGGCTGTAGCTATATAAATACTTCTCTCTGATTGCACAATGTATAAAAATAAGATGACACTTTCAAAATACTTTACTCTAAAAACTTTTCTATTACTCGGGGAAGCGCTTCTTAACTGCTTCCTTTGAGTTTGGTTTGTGATTTACTGGGACCATTTAGAGACAGATCATATTTTCTAGACATACTGTAGATATTTTAATGCCTTAATCAATTTTTGCCACTTTAGTTCCTCTACTGGGCTAGATTAATCTTCCCCTACATTCCCAACTTTCAAAGAAGATCACTTATCAAAATCATCTTTACAGGAAAAAATGAAGCTGCAATTAAAAAAAAACACACGTATCTCTCCCAAGTCATATATCACAAATACTATTAACTGTGGTACAAACAGCCTTTAAAGACCTAAAAGAAATGTGTAAAAAAATATATTGTTTGCTTTTGAATTTATTTGATTTTTGGTTTTACTCCACTAATGTATTATAATATGTCATCTCTAAATAAATAGTAGAGGTGTCATACCCAAAATCTGTGGTATGGATGAAAATGAGGTTTTAAAGCAGGGGAAATGAAAGACATTAGGAGAAGGCCTGGGATGCCCTCTATAAATGAATCCACAGTATCTAACTGGGAGTCTAGCTTATCCGTTAGAATCCTGATATCTTTTCCAGACTTTTATTTCCAGGGCTCACGTGGTACCAGCATATGTGTGTTTTCTCCTCCTGACAATACTCCTCCCCATCTTGCATTCCAGGGAGGCCTCAGCTGCCACATCAAGGGACTTAGAAAGGGAAAGTGGTTGCTTTGCTCTTCTGTTGTAAGGACAGAGACAATGAAATGGATTGGCTACATTGCTTCTCCCTTTTTCCAGAAGTAAAGGAGTTCCAGGCATACTGATCCTGAGTAGCTTAAAGCAACAGACAAAGGTATTTGACTCTCAGCATTTCCCCCGTGGTCCCATTCCTCTTGGGTAACTATCAGTAAAGAAAGAAGCCACATTCTTAATTCAGACATCAGCTAAAGTTACTTTGCTAGGTTTTCTTGATGTCTGTATTGACAAATGTATAAGAAAATGGATCTAATTGGCAGTCCAGCCTTGGACTCCAAGATCATTCTCAAAGAAATGTTTTAAAACACTCGAGAATTTGGCAAGAGCATTTTCAAGGAATGAAATAAAACATGGGCCATCTCTAAAATTAATTAGAAATTTATTCCCATGTAGAGTTAAACTTCAACATGGGAAAAATTCTACCCCTCTCTCTCTTAAAAACAAACAAATGGTATTTGCTTTAATTTTGACTAGTTTTACTGATTGGAAGTATGGTGTGCTGGTCGATCATTTCTATAAGCATTATCTAGAGATGTGTTATTTACTAAAAGCTTTTGGGGACATCACTTGTTGCTTTGGTAAGGCTAGAAATATGCTAATTCTGGACAAGAGGCAAGAGAGAAGGAAAACTTTGGGCTAAGAGTCAAGACAGTTGGGAGAGATGGGTTCCAGCATTAACTTTTTGAAATCAGGCACACCGTCTCAGGGGGCCTCAGCTTCCCCAGCTGTAAGATGGGGAGACCGTGCCAGACCAAACACCAAGCCTTTGTCCGAAGGAGCAGCTTGAACCATTCAAAAAGGGTCGAGAACAAGGAAACTCTGATAAGGGATTATAAAAACGTCAACTCTTTGGCTTCTCAATATCTCTGATTTACCTTGAGGCAGCTTTGTAATACACATGCATGCAGCTAGGTGCATCGTGTATTTTCTTTCCTTGCTTTCCTACACTCAGCACTGCACAGGTGAACTGTGAGACCACGGTAGCACAGATCGGAAGAGCAGCTTGTGACCATCACTCAGAAAACAAAATCTGACCAATGGGAGTCATGCTGACTGACCAATGGGAGCCAGGCTGACTGACCAATGGGAGCCATGCTGAGCGGGTTGGTGGCGCTCCGTCGTGCTTTTGTTTGATTGAGGCTGCATATCAGGAAGCCCATTGATAGGTTAGAGTCTATCCTTCGAAATGCTCCCTGTTAATAATATGCTCCCTGAACATGTTTTCCTTTTCTGCTCAGCGATTTGTTTAGGCTCACTCCTTATTTGTCTCTTGATAGCCTCATCAATCTCATCCATGCCCTCCTGACCATCATGCCTGATTGCAGTAATTCCATTTTAGGGCAGCTTTCAGGAGGACCTGGCTTTTGTATTTTGCTAGAGCGCTGCGCGACGGACTGATCGTTTCTTTCCGAGAGTGAGCTGCCGAGATCATATTATGCTTGCCTTGATTTCTTTGTAAAGGCTGCCTATAGAATTTCATATTGATTTTCAGCTGGCGCTGTTTCATTTTTAACTCCTTTGTTAAGCCAGGCGTCTGGTTATATTAGCGTCTCTTCCCTGTCACTCTGACTGGCACTGGTTATCTGCTTTGTGCAGACTTTATTCTCTACTGTGTGGTAGTTTTTTCAGTGTAGGACCTTAACTCTTTTATGTTGTTTTGTTTGAAAACACCAGAGCAGCGTAGTGCAAGGTCGCAAGGCTGAGATACAATTGAAAAGTAATACATAAACGAGGAAACAAAGAATTACAAAGAAAAACAGAGGTAGGTATAGGATGGGTATTCATGCTGGGACTTGGCGATGGCACTGGCAGCCTTACATTGTTCCAGATGGGTTTTGAAGAGGTCAGGTTTGCCGAGTAATATGAAGCAGGGCCCAGTTGTCAGTTGAACAGTAAGAAATGGCTACAGGTGTGACTTAATGAAAGCATACCTTAGTCTCATCTCAGTATTTATCAACTGGCTGTCCTCCAGAATCTCAATTTGGTGTCACTTGGCAATAAGTCTGACCTAAAGCAGTAAGATTTATAAGTGGCACCAACACCAATAGCACAATCATTTTGTAGTGCTTTGGAATTTACAAAGCCTTTCAAATCCATTGTCTCATTTGATCTTCACAAAAGCCTGTAACATAGGCACGGTAGGAATTAATATGCCCATTTTAGAGGTGAAACAGACCAACAGAGCACACAGATCAATCAATCAGCAAATATATGAGGGAGAGAACTGGGGCTGGAATTTCAGTTTCCTAATGCCAACTTGTTGCTCTTTAACTTTGGGGCTATCTGGAGTAATGTAAGCAAAAATATAACTTGCATATTCTTTGCCTTTAGATTTATAACTCTTTATTTATTTCCTTGTCTTTGTACTTTCAGGGTGTACTTTCAGATTTATCTCCAGAGCAGCAGAGTTACTTTTATCACAAAGGAGAATGACAGAAATCAAGGTTTCCATGTTAAGCATATTATTCTCAACTGCTTAGAGAATTTTCCCACTGGATTGCCCTATTGTATTTTAAATTTTATTTTAGCTCTATTTTCTCGTCTGTAAAATGAAGGGGTTAGGCTATGTTCCTCTTATTCTATGGTACTGTGATTAGGAGAATGGGAGGTGAAGAAAGAATCAGCTGCAAGTGAATACGATTATCACAGAATCACAAGTACAGTGCATTATGTATGTTTTAAAACTGGATACAGTATTTATATTCTAAAGTGTTTCCTTATGAATTACTTTCATCCTTCAGTGTCCTGGTTAGTCTTACTGCAAACATAATCCTCACACAAATCCAAATCAATTTGTTTGTCTTCCATATAAGATACTTAACATTTTCAAAATATGTTTATGTCCAAAGACAAAATGTTTGGTTTTATAGAATTCTCTCAGTTGATATAGGGCTTTGTAAGGTTGACTATAAATATCCACTAAAATACTTAACATTTTCCCCCTTAGTCATGCCTTTTAAGAGTGCAGAAGCATCAGCAATCATTTTTAATTTAGTGATTCCATATTCTTTATTTAATGCCTTGCTGCTCTATTTGAAACCAAACCATGTATTCCAACTTTCAAGAACAAATGTGCTTTGAAAAGACTTATGTTGGATTTGATAACTTGTCTTTTAAAACTATTTAAAATTTTAAATGAGATAAATATCTATTTCATATTTTAATAATTGCCCTTCTTGCATATAGCTAAACTGCTCATAGTAGTAATCTGCTAAATTAATGATCTCTTAGCTGATAGAACAAGAGGAACTTAAAATATTCAGAGACAACAAATACTATTTATTCAACCTGATCTTATAAAGCCCTTGATAAACACTGACTTTTGCAAGACTGTGGTAACATGTCTGGGCTTCAAATATGGACTTTGGGAACCAGTGATGTCAACATCAATCAACAACCACACACAAAATCCAGGGGAATATATTTCAGCAGAAAAACTTCCTCTTTTTTTCCTTCAAATTAAATTTTTATAATACCAGTTGTAGATTCCCGGTAATAAGCGCATAACTTGACCTTTCATCTTCTCATTTCTTTATGCGTCTAAATAAATAGCTCAGATTGCAAGGAAACTTAGGACCTAATTTCTGTTTGTGATATTTAATATTTTATGTGCAGAAGTACAAACTGGGCTATGTGAGTCTTTTTCAACTTTTGTGCATGATTTCACCAGAGAACCTATTTGCTGCAAAGGCCACTAGACTGTTTTTCCTTCTTAACACATACACTGACTTGGTTTCCAAGATTTTTGACAGGATGGCTTTTTATTCCCTTAAGTTTGAAACCTAAGGTAGATATGACCAAAATTGGTGAAAAACAAACATTCCTTTAATAAACTTTATAGCCAGAGTTAACGTCTGTGCACAGCCATGGCAGTGAAACCCAAAACCAGGCAAAACTCACCACTTTTTCTAAAATAATGCCATTTAGAATGCAGCTCAGATTCATCCAACGCTTTGCAGAAGTCTAAATGTCTCTGCATGAACCCGGGTCACCTGTGCATATTACGGGTGATTTCTGGTTTCAGATGGAAGCGTTACTAACTCTCAGTATGCTGAGATTTGCTTTGAGTCTTAGAGTTTATTCATATTGAAACTTGGGACATATAAACCGAAATAAAAATACTACATTCAAAGAGTTGCTTGAAAGTTGAAACCACGCAGCCCCCTGCAGCTGCAGCCATTGTGATCCTCTGACTAGAGTTTCTGGAGGGCTTACCCTCGGTGAAGTCATTCACAGAGTAATTGCTTCAAATTTTTATAGGCATGTCAACTGGTGATGATACAGCCTGGTTTAACTTTTCTAGTCTTGCTTATATCTCCGATTTATTTCCTGGGGTGGGGGGGGGGGCGGGGGAACTTTCTCCAGGGCCATCAGAGGACAAACTAAGAGTAGAGGGAGGCAGAGTCCTAACTCCAGAGTATGCCTTTTCACTCTGATGTTGCTGAGAGAGAATCTTAGAATGGACTTAAGAGGAGCCAGCTGTGTGGGAGCCCATATTGACGACTTGGTGGGCAATACCTCCCCGCTGAGGGTCAAGCTGCAGATGCGCTCCCAATCAATTCCACACAGCTACAGTTCAGTGAGCTAGTCTGAAAGAAAAGAACATGGCACTAAGGGCTGTGAAATCCAGAAACATCACAGGAGAGTCCAAAGAGTGTCCAAAGAGGAGAGACCAGACAAAGCCAAGCTACAGGAGACCTTGGGCCAAAGCAGCAAAACGGGGAAGAAGGAGGCTAACCAGTGTCTGTGCGTGTGTGTGTGTGTGTGTGTGAGTAGAACAGATGTGATAAAAACATTGGTTTTTCATTGTTGTGAGTTTGTTACTTGTAAGATGTATAGGGGATTACCCCACATAGTAGAGACCAGATACTTATTGTTGAATTAAATGGAATAGAATAAGCAAATGAAGTCCTTAAAAAACACCCCAAGTATTGAACAGACAAAATGTGAAAATATTATGTATATAATATACAGTATTTTTTAGTGAATGTTTTTTGTGATCATGGAATCTGGTCATATAGCGATTACAGCTTGAAAACAGACTTCATTTACATTTTATCTAGAACATTCAGTGCTGTGTTCCATGTCTGTTTCTGTAGCCTCCAAGACTGTCCTGTGAGGGTTTTTTCTATATATGGTGTGTATAAATATGTATAATGCTTATATACATGTATTATGTATTACATGTATATATGTAATATATAAAATTAATTTATTTTAAAAATTCAGTATGATATATTGAATACATATACACCCATACATATACATGTGTATTTGCACATACCATTTATGATCTGCTAAATGAGATCTACTGGAGAATGAAAAAAATGCCTGAAAATAAAAATTAAAAATATAAACAATTTTATGTTGAACTTAAAAATTAAGGTATAAAGTGCTCATTTTTAAAAACTCAACATGAAAAATATTTGACTTTCATTTAGTTTGAAATGCCTGAGTTGATTAAAAAGGACATAAGTTTTACTCTTACAATTACGATTTTAAATTCAATATCAAGTAATTTTAAAAGCAATTTTCTAGGAAAAGAGAAGTTGCCATTGATTTTTTAAACTTAATGACTTACAAATATGTATTTTATTAAAAATTCTACAATATTTCTTGATGCTTGTGTTCTTTCTAGCTGTTAGCATGGGAAAAGGTAACCTGCTGACTTAGGTAATAGTCTATAGTAGACTGGAAGTTAAATTTTAATAATTCCTATAGTAAGCATCATGAAACAAATCAAGATCAATGAACAAAAATGGTCATATTTAACTAAAGCAAAAATGTAGACATCCATTTTTAAAAGGGTTCGTAGGACATGAGAGATGTGTATGAAATGGAAATTTCAGAGCTGAACTTCTAGGGGAAAATGAGTTGAGGTCTTTCTTGAAAGTGTCATGGACAATATACTTCAAGATAGCTCAGACACTGCTGAGGAGCCTGAACGATTTAACTGCATATAAAATATCCCTTTTGCCTTAGACACTTTCATATTTTGCACTTTTATAAATATACATTTCTTTTTAGTTAAAAGATTTTTAAAAATAATAGAAACATTATACAGCAATCACAGCTTGGAAATTGCTTAACTTACAAAATCAATTTTTATCTTTGGTTCTTTCAACCCTGCTGTGAGGTTATTATTCCATTTTTCAGACAAGAAGCCTGTGTACATGATGGTGAATGGAAATACTAAAACACAACCATTCATTTCAATCACTATTTTCCTTGGTACAACTCACTTTTCTGGACTATAGTTCTGCACACATATTAAATATTTAATAAATACTTCATGAGAGGCTGATTGATTATTATTAACCAAGATGTTTGTCCTGTGATATATTTACAACAGCATCTAAGAAAACAGAACAAATATCTCCTATTTTTTCACAAGCTCCTTTGGATTTTTCCTGCTTTTCAGGAGTCTAGACGAACAATAATGAAATAAACAAACCTCCCTTCAGGTAAAAATGTTTTCCTTCCTCAAAACTTCCCTTCTCTGTCCTCATGACACCCTGCTCAATGAAGCACAACCGGTTGATGAGGTCACTGTCAATCACTCGGGACTTGGTGAGCACCTGTTCTGAGAGGCACAGTAACAGGCAAGTCATGCTGGACTGGGATGGGGCAGCGAGAGGGAGTGGAGGAAGAGCTGGCTTTTCTTAACAACCGAACCGGCCTTGTGAGCTTGGGCAAATCACTTTCTCACTTGCTGTAGACTTCAGTTTGCTCATCCATACAGTAAAAGTGTTTAGCCAGGTTAATTCTAAGATGCCTTCTAGCTCTCATGGTCTCTGCTTCTATTTACATCTTTATTTCTGGGGGCAGGGGTGGGAGGGCATTCAGAGAAACAAATATGGAAGAGTGGAAACAAACATTCTGAAATATACAGTTGGTTAAACTCATTCCACGAAGCACACATTCTATTTTTCTCTTCAATGGCTTTCTCATTTTTAGGTTTATATTTTCAAAATGACACCTTTGGAATAAATAGATAGGGACAATAAAATCAGCTATTAAGAGCAATCCAGTAAGGAGGCAATAAAATATGGATTATGGTTCCCAGAGTCAGCAGCATTGTCAGCATGTACATATCACTGTGTTTAACACTGACTACTGTTGTGTTCTCTGGGGGGTGGGGGAAAGTCCTTGCTAACCAAGGACTGAACAGATACTGAAGTAAAATGGGGGAAATGACAGGAGAAACTCTCCATGTCTCAGAGCCAGTCTAGCTCAAAAAGCTACCGTTTGGCAGAGTTGTACCTAGATCTAGGTGTGGTCCAGTAAATAAAATGGGAGCTAAGGAATTTTCGAGGCAATTTCTGTCTTTGATTCCGTCCTTAACATGATGCGTGATGTTGAAGGTCATCGATCTTTATATATTGGGTTCTTCATAGTGAAGTTCTTGAAATAGCATTTATTCCCTTAGTTGTGTTTTTTGTAAGACTAATGTTTACAAAAGGTCTGGTCTCTTTATATGCAAGAACTCAGTACAAAACTAATAAAAAGAACTGTATTCATTTTCCACCACAAATGTTCATGAAATAAAATGAGTGGTGTCAGAGAGCAATTTGCTAAACTGTATTTTGTAAGTACAAATAGGAATTTTCCGCATCACATACAATTTAGTCTATCGAATTAGGGTGAACATTAACCAAAGAGAATACAATACAGGAGCTGTAATTTAATGATCACGCTAGACAGCCGCCTCCCACATAGCAAGAGGTTATCATAATTATTTACATTTGGGTGTAGAAAGAAGACAAAATGTGTCATCTTTTCCGTTGCTGCTTGCATTCAAGGAGGAAATGATCTTCTCTAAAGAGTGCAGTCAGCAAAATGAATTAATTAGAACTCATCAACTTTGATAGTGGAAACAGAAATTTATATCAAACAGAATTTCAAGACAAGAGGTTCTCTAGAGAAGAGAAAAATCTTAAGGCATAGAGAAAGGGAATCACAACTTTTTGCCATATCACTGCAGCCACATACCCAACAGTTAACTCGCAGAGTAACAGAATGCACTGGAGAACCACAGATTCAGAAGGGCCTGCACTTTGGGTCTAGTCTTTCAGTCTCAGAATTTCCAAGGCTTATATTTAGTTGATGCACTGCTCCCTGGGCACAGATAGGTGTTTGCAGAACATGCATTAGAACCAGGGAGGGTAAAAAGAATGATTTTCTGAATTATCTTAAAATGGAGACTTTTCCTGCCCAGCTGCTTTTGGATAATCAAATTTCTATTTGACTAGAAACTAGATTTAGGGATAAAACATGATCATAGATAGGGATGCTGTCCCCCATCTTCTAATAAAATCACCTTCCTCTATTCCTTTCCTCTATTTCAATCCTTCCTAAAACATGGAATTGAGCAAAAATCTTGCTTTGGCATTTGTTCTTCCCCAATGAAGTGGTTTTAAGATGATGATGTTGCTCCATGCTCATAAATATGTCCTCACTAGTTTACTAAAGGGGAGTGAGGTCATGATATCCAGCACATCTGCAAAGGCGATAGTATAAGTGTGATGATACTTTCCAGCTCAGTTTACGAGAGAAGGAGAATAAAAAGGGCCAGGACCAGGGAGAGTTAGACAAAATGTAGCAGATTGGAGTATGGGAATGTGCTAGAAAATGGAGTATTTCTAAAGAAGGTAGATTGAGTGGTTTTCAGAAATCAGGTCATTTGTACAATAAGGAGGGAAAAGGTACTAGAATTATTCTAAAAGGAGCACTCAGAGATAATTTTACTTAATAGTCATTCTGATTTTCATTTCATATTCTCTGAATAACTGGTATTTGGTTAGAGTTAGCCAACTGAAGTCGTCTGTCACCTTACGGAATGCTTCATGAAAAACATCAGAAAGCTATGTTCCTTTGAAAGCCAGAGATTCATACACACTACATGAGACAAATAAAAGATCCACAAATTCAGCAAATATTTACTGACTACAATATGTCAAGCACACCTGTAGGTACTGGAAATACTTTAGAGAACAATGACAAATACCCCTGACCTCACGGAGCTTACATTCTACTGAGGAAGGAGACAGGCAGAAAGCAAATTCATGTGGAAAATATGTGCCGGGTGGATCAGAAGATCTAAGTTTAGGGAGGAAAATAAAATAGGATAAGAGTTCTCAAGCTGGTAGATGGGGTAAGGATGTACAGCTTCATCCAGGAAGTTCAAAGAAGACCTCATTGAAAAGGTTGCATTTATGCCCCTCTTGGAAGAACTCAGGACCAATTTATATATGGCATTCAAAGAAGCCTTCAGCTTTTAAATGATCTCAGATGAGCTCAACCCTCAAAGCAACTTATGTGAATTTCATTTAAGTTGAATTTTTACCTATATCAATGTAGGTTCATGCTGATGAAGTACATATTGCACAATAAAATTATTCCCCATTATCTTACATTTTATCTAAGAAAGACTACAAACCTAGGATCTTAAGAGATTTAACTTCCTTAAATTTTTACAATTTTCATGTCTCTGTCAGAATAGTTATCCCATGAGGAAAAATATCATCTTAGTCCTTTATTGTATTGCACTACTGTGGTGTGTAGCAGAAAACATAAAACCGAGAAGTAAGAGACCTGGGTTCTAATTGTGTGATTTACACATTATCTATTAACCTCAGTTTGGAGGTTTAACTTCATTTGGAAAATTAGGACAATGGACTACATCAACATTTCCAAGAGGGTGTTCCTTAGAGCACTAGTGCTCGAGACACTTTTGGTGAACAAAGGGAACAACAGAGCAATTAAATTTGGAACATCATTTATCACATGGACTCTAATTAGAGATCCAAAGCAGGTTAAAGGATCTGAGGAGGTATTGAATGAAAATAATTCATTGCACCATATACTTTGTTAACTCAAAATTTCCTAAATATACTGGAATAGATCTGTGAAAAGTTGAAATAAATCACAAATGTTAATGTTTTCTACAGCTTAGAAATTGTGAATGTTCTTGTCCATTAACTTAGTTCCATCCTATCTATAAAGACAGGCTAAGTTATACTGAGTTCAACAACCAGGAAAAATCTGAAGGGTTTAAGATAAAAATAGTTATTTGTTTCACATGTGACATGTCCACTGAGGACTGGCTCCAGCCTCTGTTCTGTGTTCTCACTGCAGGTCCCAAAAGGCAGAACAGTCACAATCTGGAGTATCACCAGTTGCTGTGACATAAGGAAAGAGAGTCCAGTGTGACCTAATTTTAAGGGGCAGTTGGAAGTATGTACTTCACATGTGCTTGGGAAGAGTACAGGTATTTGGTAAAAGCACTAAAGATTCCATATTTCCCTCTTGGAATAACTTCACAGTTAAAGTAAACCCAGTGGACGGTGGCTTTTATGTTGTTGAACGCTGGATTTTGTTGTATTCCAATAAAGAGCATTGGTCTTTATTCTGGAAGGCAATACAATTACTTTGGATAAATTTTATCCTTTTGAGGCTTGCTTTCGAGTTCTTTTAGAATAGTTTTAGAAAAGCCTTTTTTTCTCGGGCTAATTTAGCCCCACTTCTAAGGAGTGACGTTTAGGTGGCCTCTAGTGAATGTTCTGAGTATTCAAAGAGACCTCTGGCTAGAGGGAATTTCAACAATTCTGAACCTATGTGAACTCAAAATTATACCCAGCTGCCTGGAAATTGTTTTTCTTCAGAAATTGTTCTTGCTTTGCCTCTTGGAGTTTTACTGTATGCATGCAAAGGTATATTAAGCTAAAGATTCAAGAAGATTCATCTGCATGATTTTGGAGCCCCTTCACTATGTAACTCCCTCCTAAAAATGCCCTGCAAATTCTGGCTGCCTCTTTACTCAGGGAGGCCTATAGGCTTTATTTGTTTGGACTTCCCTTCACTGTGTTACTGTCTAAAAATTTTCTCTAGGCATATTGCCTGGAAAAGTGTAGGTCTCATTTCTTTTGTTTCCTTTTTCTCAGGGATCATAGTGCTGTCTGTTGTTCAAAATGTTGTTTCCTATATTTTGCCTGTTTTCTAGTTGCTTATGGCAGGAGGTTAATTCAAACCCCTGTTATTCCCTTACGGTTGAAAACTCATGTCTCCTAAATCTAAATTTAGCTCTTGTTTTATAAACACTTTGTTTTTTTCAGCATGGCAGAGCACCATGTCTGAAAGGTCAACAAAATGGATTTCTTGTTTTTTCCTGAGAGAACAGAAAGCTATAAACATGATAAACTCCAATACTCTACTTCCATTTCCTGAAATGTTACTCTTGGAACCAACAGGAGGAATATGTACTGACCTAGGTAATTGTCAAGACATGTAAGCCAAAAGGCCATTTCTAGGGCAACCAACTTATTTACACCTGAAGCATTAAGACATAGTAAAAATACCTGGGTCTTGTAAATATTTATCTTCAAGTCATGTAGAAATTAAAATATATTATCAAGGAAGTCGTATGTATGTAATCTAGAAAAATAGGAATATTATTATTACTCATGCTATTTCTTGGTAAGCCAGTGGTTTGAGTTCTTACATTGGAAGATCAGGCATCTCCTTGTACTTAAAGATAACAATAATAACCTGATAAATTGTCATGAAAAGACTGAGGCCTGGACTTAGTTTGGGGTAGTTCCGATACCCTGGAAAATTATCAGAAGTACTTAGAAGATTCTCAGGCACATTGTAGTCTGCTTAATAAATATTAACGAAATGACTAGGTGAATGAAAGATGACAAGAAGGGATGAGGTGTTGTGATATAGTAAAGCTTTTCTATTAGAAGATGTTACTCTTCTTTGAAGTAGTGAGTTCTGAGATGGTGTCCATGACAGTGAAGGGTTGGCTGGTTGGCTTTAACATCATACAGATGGACTGATAGGTTTCTCACAAGAATACTGGAGATGTTTATAATAATAATAATATCAATAATATAATGAATGATGTAACAATAACAATAATAATGAATTATTTACTGTATAATTTCTATGCAACACACAGTTCTATGCACTTTTTATTGATCCTTTATCACAACACTATGAGATAGATATTATTGCCCCATTTTACAGTTGTAGAAACTGGGATGATACATACAAAGAAGATAAACAGAGATGACAAGTAACTTGAGCAGAGTGACATAGTTGGTTAGTGGCAGAATCGAGCTGTAAATCTACAGTCTGGTTCTAGTGCCCACTATTTTAACCACAGGGCTATACCAGCTCTCTGGACAGGGAACCAAACACAGAAGAGACCACCTCTTTGATTTAACCCTGAAAGTAAGGAAAAACCTTCTGGGAGTTAATTTATAAATCTGCCAACAAATGGATCACATCAAGAAGTATGAAAGTCATCCTCTTGAGCCAGAAATACTTGATACACTCTGATTAGGTGTGTTAACATATCCCTGAAAAATGGCAGAAAAATCTGAAAGGGAAAATGCTGGTTAACCATGAAAGTACTGAATAACTAAATTTGGTATAGATAGAAGATGATGCCGTGGTCTAAAAGATAAAGCTGCTCTTCTCAGAAGTAGGTGTCACTTCCTGTTGTAGACCTTCTTAGACTAAATCCTATATTTCTATTGTACTGAGGTCAAGCAGAGCTAAGCAACTTTGGCATTACAAATTTTCTTCAGTGTAGTTGCCTCTATGGAGAGAAGATGCTGGACAAGGGATGTAAGCATACACCTTAATATAAATTACTTTTTTGGTATCCTGGTTTAGATACCTAAAGGCTTAAAAAATTTAGTTGTTTTTAATCTTCACTATCTAAAACAGTGAGCTCCAGGAAACTGACAAAATGAAATCTCCAGTTTATCTTGGAAACCTAGAAATTCTGCCTTGGAAAACTTCCTTGCCCTCCAGGAGTAACATGCTGGGTTAACCTGCACACTTACTCTTTAAACTTCTACTCTCCCTACTGATAAAGCCAAAGAGAAATGTTAGTCTTACGGTTCTAACTCTGAATATCCACTCAAATATTCAAAATTGTATGATTTCACTAGACACACAATATAACAACCAAATAATAATCCAAGATCCGAACACCATCCTAAGAGCTTTATATTCTTTATTCTATTGAAGCCCTATGATGTAGATGCTATTAATTAGTCTCACTCTACAGAAGAGAAAATTGAGGATGAGTGAAGTTTAATGCCTTGCCCAAGTTCATTGAATAAGTAGACTTGAACTCCCTTTACCTTGAAAGCCTAGCATGCTTTTTAACACTCTGCTATGCCATCTTCCAATATACCATCCTTTTAGAATACACATATATAGAACCCAAATCTAAACATATAGCCAGCATAGTAATTTCTTCTGTTTTCTAATCTTAAATTTTTGCCATCGTTAAAATCTGTTACATTTTTCCCATACCGTCAGGTTTGGAAATGGAAGAAAACAGTTTTTCTTATGCTCTGTAATTTAAAATCATGCAACAATCACTTCCACTGCCATTCCTTATAGTCAGTTATAGCCAGTTCAAGAATTCCATTCCATGTTTGAAGTTCAGTGGTGGTCCACCTCTATGCTATTTATTTCTCCACGTATATTATGATAGATGATGAATTATTTCCCTTTTATTTTATTTTTTTCTGTGATTCAGGTTTTGGAGAAGAATAAAAGAGTTAAAATTCCTAGGCCTCAAGTGGAATTTACTGGAAACAAGAATATATGCAATAATTTCCAAATTGTATTTACGGATATCATTTTATTCTATCGATTGGAAGCTGTACCCAGCAAAGGGAATCATAGAGAGGAGAGAGGAGAGAATGAGAAATTGAAACAAAGCCTTGATGGAAGTTTCCTAACAGCAAAAAATGAGGAGGCTGTGCCATCCCAGGGGAAGCGGGGGTGGACTTGATGCTTGAAACAAAGAGAGCTGTGATGGAGCCAACTGCAGTGAATCCCGTAATTACTAAATGAGACTGTTCCATTTCTGGATAATGCATGCTGCATTTTGATCTTGATTTAAAATCCAATTAGTTCAGGATCATCATTCCTGTTAGTTCTAGCTTCTCTCTGGGGTCTCTGAGAATAGCATAATAGATTAGTATTTTTGTGTTTGTTCTTTGAGGCCGTCTTTGAAGACATGGCTTTTTAAATGTATAGCAACAGGTGTCTTCCCTCCTACTCTTACATATTTTACTGATTACCCTTTTGGTTTGTCCTCACATTCTCTCAAGTCATAGTAACCAATGAAATGCTACATTGATACACATTTGGCTTTTCAATAAATAATGACAACCAACCATGACATGGTTTTTCTTGAAATTACTGCTTCCTTTGAAAATTTTTATTTATTTTCACATGTAGAGTTGCCTTTATTGGTTGTTGTTATATAGTGAAGTCTTACTTATGAAGAAATGAGCTTACAAAAGGGAAGAACAGACTTGAGATTTGTTGAGCGTGAGAGATGACTTCTGGAAAATGTGTCTTTGGTTATTATCTGGTAAGAGTGGAAAAGGAAATTGAGGCAGCCGTTCCAATAGCTTCAGTTTGTAAGCAGTAAGTAGTCAATTGAAGGACAGTATGAATAGCTTCAGTGGAAAGACTTTACAATTTATATATTAGAATATATTAATCTGTGGTTCATGATTATGAAACTATTCTGAATAGAATTTTGCTTTTTCTTATTGAATACATACAGAAAAACTTCTGGAATGCTAATATAGTATATATTATAAAAATATGTTCTCCATAGTGAAGTGTGAAGAGTTACAGTCTGCAATAATTTTATGCCACAAGAAAGAAAACAGGCACTTTTTCCTCCATGGGCTTGCTGAAGAAAATGTGAAACACTGATTGAGAGCTACTTGTTAATTCACACTAGGGAACCATGCACATTACTTAATTTTGAAAATTACAATGTAAACAAAACCAATGCCATAAAGGAGTTCAAGGGCTCTACATCAAAATAATATTTTGTTCATTTACTTTGACAAGTGTGGTTCATATACTCAAGTGTTACTTATGATTATATTGCATGTGAATTAACATAGTGCATTTCATCAAAATAATGAAATCTTAGTGATATAATAACTTATAGAGAAAGTTCATCACATTTTTTTGAATCAGATATTTCAAACAATTTACATGCATTTAGCGGTGGATTAATGTTACCACCTCTCTCTCTCTTCCTCCCAGTCTCTCTCTCCCTTTCTTTCCACACACACAGGATTAAAAGTAAACAACAATTTTGCTGCCTTTTCTTAAGCTTATAGATTGTGATTATTATTAAAATGATTATGTGGTTGATAATTCATACATTTCTGTATTCTTAGTCATATTCTTCATATTTTCAAAAGAGTTGCTATAGCTGTAATTGTGTAGCTGATATCATATTGTGACTATTAAACAAAATTAAATCTATTAAAACTGCAAGCTTAGTAAATTATATAGTATATCTTATGCATCAATCAAGAAATGAGGAGATGGGCATATTAGCATATGGACATAGAGGAAGGCAGAGATGGAAGGGTTCACCATTTAAAAAATTCTATTTTTATTAAGTTTACACTCCATAAGATTGTTTCTAGGTTCAACTTTTTCTATTAATTATGTATACCTTCAGAAAAGGAATATGGAAATAACATGCTATTTTAAAAATTATTATTTAAACTTTTTCCTAGTTACCAAAATACTAGAATAGATAGAAAAATTAGATGAAAAAATGAACTTAAACATAAATTATATATTTATAATATATAATTCTGTTCTATTATAAATTACTTGGAAGTATTATAAATTATGTCTATACAGAGAGGAATACAGATTTATGCATATCTAGTTATGGTATGACATAGCATTTATTTAAAAAGGGATTTCTAAAATAAATTATATCAATAACACTTCATTTTTTGTGTGAATTGATTTAGTTATACTCTAAATGACTTAAAAGTTACCACTTAAAAATAATTCTACTTTTGTTATTAACTAAAAATAAAGGAATACTGCCCCACAAGTTAGAAGTCAACATTCAACTAAATTGTTACTTTCAAGTAAGAATATTTAATACCTGATTTTTTTGTGGGGCATGCTATTAAAATTTTGGATTTTGGATTCTTTGAACTTACTGTTTAGTTGAAGTAACTGAACCCGCACCGGCCTCGAGAGCAGGAGCGTGTTGAGATGAATGGAACCGGCAAAACTCCTCCCGAAGAGTAAGGGGAGATCTTCAAAACTCAGACCCTAAAAATAGAGGGTCAGGAGTATTATTTAAGCCTCAAGATACATAAACATTTTATTTAAAGAAAAATACCAAAATCAGTTTATCTGGGCAATTACAAGACTACCAACCCTTCAATTGAATTTTGAATTAGAAGAGGAATTAAATGTCACAATATTGCATATTTACTAAACATAAAAAAGTTATTTCCCCCCGAAAAACTTGTAGAAGTAACCAAGCAATTTTCCTTTATGATCAGTGATGGTAAGATCACTGAAGAAGTCCAATTCTAAGAAGTTTGATTTTAGGCAGAGTTCTAGCTGCAAAAACACTGTTATTAACAAATGACATTAACTGCTGTGCTGTGTGATATTGTCTATTTTAGAAAACATCATAAAGATGTGGATTGAGCTCATGAAGCTATGCTGTAGCATCTACCATATAACTGAATAGTTACAGTTTTTAATATACAAACAATTAATGTAATATTTATTTCCTTGTTTTCTATTAGGAATTAGAAATATGCACACTTAATTACTTACAAATTATTTTTAAGAATTTTTAAGGAAAATGTCCCTTATATGGCAAATAAAAAAGTGAAAAACATGTTTTTCTCTTAACAATTCCTTATCAGATCTTTTATCTCTAGTTTATAAGGGAAGGCCTAGAATACCTCTCAGATTCCTTACCAAGATTCTTTACTTCTAAAAAAAGACAAGCCGATTTCATTCATTACCAGCCCATCTCTTCTCTATTAGGCAGTAAATGAGTAGACGCTTCTGGGTTGCTTTATCCATAACGAATGCATGGATATTGCCGATTCTCCCAGAAAGTCACAAAGCTAGGAGATGGCTCTGAAAAGAAAAGTGCTGGTCCCTCGGGATCAGAATCCTTGTATCTGTCAGAAAGTTAAATGTGTCTCAGCTGAAGGCAGCTGTTCACTTACACTTTTAAAAAAGAAAACCCTTTTGATGGATTAAAAAAAATTACACACACACACAGACATATTGCAAAATGTCAAGTGTGTGTGCAAATCAAGGATATATATGCGTGTGTGTGTGTGTGTGTGTGTGTGTGTGTGTGTGTGTGTGTGTGTGGCTTGCTTTAGCAAAAATGGAGAAGTAGATATGAAAAAAATTAGATTTCCTGCCAGTATTGGCCTATTATTTCAGCTATAGTAGTCTGACCAAACTTAATATTCTCATATCAGTTTTGGCTGAGGCCCTTCTTATTGCCGTGGAAGATGTGAAGGGTGTGAACAGATAGCAGTCTTGTATGATGAGAGTAAGTGGTAGAATCTTGGATGATGCCAATGGTTTTAATACATAATAGGGTGTTGGGTGTGCAGTATAATACATATTTAAATCATGCCCTGATTCAAAGAATCCAGCAAGCACTAGAAAGTCACCTAGGGCTGGTTCCTTCTCTATTAAGAATGCCCCTCCATCAGTTATAAATGTAGGTTTGATGTATATTTCACTTGTCCTTAGGAAAGAGTATGAAACACTTTATTTTTGCAGTTTCCTGAAGCTTTGCAATACTTTTTGTTTTCAGAATTGCAGGGTGGGAGTGAGGTTAGTTGTGGTTTCTGGGAAAGAAGGAACCTCACTGAGTCAATAAATATTATGAGTGAAAAGAGTTACAATAACAGAGCTCATATTTGCCACAGATCTGCAGCTGCATGCATGAGGTCTAGGTGAGCAAGTGTATCATTGCAGTTGTGAGACCACAGGCAAATTAACCCTTCAGTGTCCTATTTTCTTTATTTATTAAGGAGGATTTTTTCTTATAGGGTAGATGTGAACAATTGATGATTCTGTTAAGCTACTAGGAAAGTGCCTGGCACTTATTATGTACCCTCTAAATAGATGCTAAAAATAAGCATTGGTTATTTATTGTAGGAAAGCAATCTATTGGGATGGAAAGTACCCATTACTCAGGACCAGAAGCCTAGGGTATGTGTTTAGGCTCTAAGTGAATTTAGGCAGTGCCTTACAGGTATCTAGTGTTTTATAGTACAAAACCCATTTTAAAAACCACATGTCATTTAATTGTTTTCTCTGCCTCAGCTGTCTCATCTGTGATACTGGAAAAGCAGTAGTACCTGCCCCACCTATTTTACACACTTGTGATTATGAAATGCAGTAACTCTAACAAGCACCATGTAAATGGCAATGAGTTATATACATGTTAATTATTGTCCCTGTCATAGTCAACAGGTGGTATTGAATGAGGATCCATTGGAACACACACCTGGTCAGAGGTGAAGACAGTGCTAGAACAAACTAAGTAGAGGCTCTGAAGATCCTGAAATGCAAACAAGATCAAATTAAATGAAATGAAAAAGGAGGAATGGCGACTTTTTCAAATAGTTTTAGGTGATTGTATCTAAGTAAACTAATTTGTATTTATTAAGCACTGAAATGAATTACATTTATTATTAAGCACTTATAATAAAACTGACACAAGACTGTAAGCTTTATGGGAGCAGAGGCTAGGTCTCTCTTCGCTTACTATTCGATCCCAGTGGCTAGCCTTGAAAACATGAACACTGATTGCTGTGTTGAGGGATACGCTGAAATGCAAGATGTGGTCCCTACACTATCTGTCACCCTTCCTCAAACATTTATTGAGAAGCTATTGTATGGCAAGCACTCAACTAGACAAGGGAAACAGGCAAACAAGAAATAGACCATTGCATTGGCAAGCTAACAGCCCAGGGAGAGATTTACAAGTAGAAAGATGAGATGAATATGATACAATGTGACAAGTGATGTAACAAAGCATGAACAAGTGCTGTGGGAGACTCATGGATAGAACACTTCATTCTGCCTACATCAGACTAGTTACTTCTATATAAAACATCTGGACAACAACACAAGGCTGTGTATGCTCAAGTGATGGAATAAATATTGCAAGAATTCGGAGATTAGAAGCCTATTTCCATTATAGATTTAAGAATACAGTATCAGTACCTAATGGGAAAAACCATCTTATACCTAGCCTAAGGACTAATGGAAAAATAAATATGCAATCTCTCTCAGGAAATCCTTTGCTGGGTTAGGGTCCTTTGGAGTCAGGCACCCGATCCTAAATTGGTGCCCCACTGAGCCCCAAATCAGAGGTACCTGGAACAAATCTTTTCCATCATACCAATACCTCCAAACATTCACACATTATTCATACATTTAGAATTGTAAATCTTTGGTAATATTATTCTATGCCAAGAATGGAGAACAAGATCTTTGTGTTCCCTAAATGTCTATCCCAACTTTCCGACTGCTGGAGACAATCCACCAATACAGATTTTGGTTCTTCTTCCAATAGATGAGACAACTGAAAACTTTTTAGCTCCTGACTCACAGCCTTCTTCCTTTCTGTCTCTACTCCTATCTTCATTCTGCCTGGCTTCAGTATTCCTTCTTGCTTGAATTCCTCCTTTGCAATGTCCTAGTCCTCACCCCTCTCAGCTGTCTAATCCCTTGCTCAACTCTAAATCATAAACTACCATTACAACATCCATATAACCTAAATATGGATTCTGGACATCCTAGTCTGGAAATTGGGCATCACATTTGATTACTTCCACCCTTCAACCTCTGCCCGCCCATTTAATCCATCCTCATGTCCCACTGATGCTATGTCAGAAACACGTTTCATCTATTCATTCTCTCCTTCTCTTCTTGCATCACCTTTGACTAAACCATCATCAATCATTTAGATACTATTAAACTTGTAACTCTAGCTTAACAAACCAGTAACAATTCTAATAAAAATACTAACACAGCTAAGCAGACATGCTAAATTTCCCATTGAAGAAAGATTAGAGTAACTATGAGATCTATTTACTTTAAAAAAGGGAATGCAGTTAAAAGGAAATATAAATAAAGCTTAAAGCACCTGAATTACAAAGACGATACCCTATAGGAACCAACTCAATATCCACATTACCCTGATATTATTTCTCTTTTTGTGATCATGAATGACCTAACTTGTGTTACAAGAACATGTTTAGACCAAACTATACCTTTTCGATAAACTCTCTAAAAGCCAATATTCTATAAAAATAAAACTTTAATTTATCAAGAAATTTAAAAATCATTTGGATTATTAATTAATAATGATGAATTCATATATTGTGACAGATCAGATAATCTGAACTTTAGTATTCATTGTACTATGTAAGAACCATGTGACCTTTAGCTGGGCACCTATTTGATAACTTCTTTTGAGCAAAAAGGAAACAATTATACTCGACTTCCCTTCATCACAGGATTGTTATGATGATCAAATGAGTTATAATGAGCATAAGTGAGATTATGTAAGGAGTATAATGAGTATAAAACGACTTTGAGCACTAAGCAACACTATATAAGTGTAAAATGTTTAGATTATTAAGAGGAAAAACATTACTAGCAACTGCTAAATCTTGTCTGTGTCTATCAGTGAGATAATGGCAAAAAGTGTACCGTCTTCAGGATACAAATCTATGAAACTGCCTCTACACAGAGAGCAGCCATCCAAACTCCCAAGGAATGAAGACCAACTTTTCTATAAGAACTCGTTGATCACAGGAGGAGCAAAGGGAAAAGTATTGCAAATATTGATACATGTTAAGCAGACTGAACCAGCCTGGAAACTGAAGCACGTTCCCACTACCAGGATATCCTATCCTGGGGCTTTTGTGACAAGAGTGATCTGAGAAGGCTTTTCTCTGAGCATCAAGGTTTCTCGAGCCAGCAACAAGGACACACTGCATGGGGATTCCCCACTACCAGTGAGAAAAGCGTATTTCATGATGATTGCCACAGTCATTTCCTACTTTGCAGGGACCAGAAACAGCATTTTAGGGAGTCATAATGGAAATCATTCTCTTAGACTGATGTCCTATTTAAATACACCTCTACCTATACCTCTATCATCTGTATCTGTATTTTCAATTGTTAAAGGGCAAAGCAGAAGTTAAGGCTAAGATTCAATATGTGGAAGGAAGATTTGCACACTTTTGGAGAGGTATGTTTCAGTGGATGAATAGTTCAAACCAAATACAGAGTAATGGAAAAATCCCACAGATTATAGAAGTCTCAGAGGCAAGCACTGAAAAAAAGTGACTGAGGATGATGAATTTAAAAATGGACTCTTACCTAGTGATTTGATGGCCAAATAAAAATCACAGGGATGGATAAAGGAATATAGCTATAGGAGGCATCCAATTTGGTGCTTAAACAGGGCTTGGAAACCTCAAAGGAGCCGCTCGCAATTATAATTAGGGATAATGTTTCGCTTCGTTTTAAAAATGAGTCATTGGAAAGGCAGTGAAAAAAAGAGCTACATCTGCCTTGTCCTCTCATCAGTGCAGGAATTTGAGCCCTAAAGAAAAGGCTAGGAGTATTTTAACATGCCTTTTTGGCTTCATTCATTTATTTTTCAATCACTTATGCAATATACAAATAATTTGTGAGTATCTTCTAGGTGCAAGGCTAGGGTAGCAGTAAGTGTGTAACTACGACATAAAAGCACGAATCAAAGCCAAAACCTGAAAATTGTGGTCTGTATAACAAGTGCATAAATGACCCATATAAATAGAATACCTTTAAAGACCTATTTTACTATTTTAGTTTTAATAAAAATAATTAATTTTAAGAAGAGCATGTCTGTGGTTAAAAATGTTTAACAGTAAAATTAACATACATATATACACATATGATTCTTGCCTGAGTGCAAGACCTAAGTCCTATACTTTAGAAATAATAATAAAGTCCATATTTTTGTAGCATACTTTAAAACTACTAGGATTCCATTATTCATACTCTTCTGCAAGTTGGCTTTTGTTTTGTTCAATATATGATTGAAATTTTTCCTTGTTAGCACAAAAATTATGTAACTTTTTTCAGCTACCTAGTTTTCCATCACATCTATGACATCATTTTTGTAATAATATGAATAAATATATAGTTTCTAAAAATTATCTTATTATCACAATGTTGATACATATATATGTATCTTATACATATGACATATCTATCTCTTACTATGCCCCCCTAATTTTTCTATTGGATAAATTCCTGAAATGGAAATTCTGGCTCAAGACCATGTGCCAAATTTAGATTAAGGGTCAAATTTGTGTCATGTGGACATACTCACGTTTTCATATCACTGCCAACAGTGAGTATTACAAAACTTTGCAATTTTGTTAAATGGATATATCATATCTTGTTTAGTGTGTGATCCTTTAAATGTAAGAAAGAATGTACATTTTTTCAAATCTTTTTAAAATAGTTATTTTCTTCCCACAAATTTTTCTCCGGTTTCCTTGCCTTGCTCCCTCCCAATCATGAGCATGGTGAAGGGGTCCCAGGGGAGGAAACCTCCTTCCTAGTGCAGACCCCGACTCTGACAGGCCATGCTCCTCAGGAGAGCCCATCCCACCCGTGATCCCCTCTCCCCTGGTCTCATTTTCCATCCGGGACCGGCAGGGTGTGCTGAGGCCCTGCGGTTTCTTCTGAGCCACCAGCACAGGGGCTACATTTTATTTTACTTAACACTCAGAGCTCTGATTGTGTGTTCTAAGCCCTTTCTTTACAAATGTTATCTCGTCTGATCCTCGTAAGAACCCAGTGAAGTAGGGACCATTATTAGTAGGGACCATCCTTCCACAGATGAGGAAACGAAGGCCCTGGACAGTGAAGGGTATCTCACAGATCCTGTGATTTGGAGCCCAGGCTGTAGGTTGCAGTTCCTTGGCCTCCATCTTACTACTTCTCCATGGTTTGCCTCATTCTTTGGGTAGTTTTCCTTTCTCTCGTTGATTTGAAATGAGTCAGAATGTAGTAATAAGTTTTGGCTTTGTTTTGCTGTATATATTGGGAATATGATTTATCCATAATTGCATCTAGGCTTTTATGACATCATCACTTTTTGTTTCAATATTTGATCCATATGAAATCATCTTAATAGGTTTATTGAGGTATATTTAACATATGGTAAACTGCACATATTTAAAGTGTACCATTTGATAAGCTGACATATGGATACACCTAAATCATCACCACAGTCGAGATGGGGGATGTATCACTCAGAAAAATTGCCTCTTTTTATTCCTCCTTCCTCTCTTGCCCCAATCCGTATCATCCCCAGGTGATTACTAAACTAGTTTCTATCACTCTAGATTGATTTTGCATTTTCTAGAATTTCATAGAAATAGAACTAAACATTATACTTCTTCACCAAGTTTCTTTCACTCAACATAATTACGTTGTGATTCATTCATATGGTTGTGTGTATCAATAGTTCACTACTCTTTATTGTTGATTCCATTGTATGGATATAGAGCAATTTGTTTACTTGTTTACCTATTGATGGATATTCAGGTTTTCTTCCAGTTACTTTTAAAACAGATAAAGCTGTGATGAACATTTGTGTTCAAGTCCTTGTATGGATATCCGCTTTCATTTCTCTTGGTAAAATCCTAAGAAAGGAGCAGCCAATTAGTTTGGTTGGTGTAGGTTTTACTTTTTCGAAAAACTGTCAGACTGTTTTCCAAAGTGGTTGTGCCAGTTTATATTTCCACCAGCAACATATGTTCTGGTTGTCCACATCCTTACTACTACTGGGTATGGTCAGTTTAAAAACCTTCCCATTCTAATAGGTGTGTCAAAGTACCTCATTGTCCTTTCAGTGCATTTCCTTAATGATCGATGATTTTGAGCAACTTGTCATGTGTTTTTGTTTGCTATCTGTTTAACTTTGGTGAAATGACAGTCCAAATCTTCTGCATATTTTTGATTAGTATATTTTCTTCTTATTGAAAGTTTTGTGAGTTCTCTATATATTTTGGATACAAATCTTTATCAGATGCACACTTTACAAAGGTTTTCTCCCAATCCTGTTTTTCTTAATTTTCATGAAGCCCAATGTGTCCATTTGTTTATGGATCATGCTTTTCATTAAAGTTTTAGCTAAGAAATATTTGCCTAACTCAAGATCACAAAGGTTTTTTTTCATTTTATTGTAGAAGTTTTAGTTTTAGGTTTTATATTTAAGTCTGGTTCATTGTGAGTTAATTTTTTAATATACACATCAAATTTTATGCTTTTTTATATGTAGGTACCTAGTTATTCCAGGTGTCATGTTTGAAAAGACTACCCTTTCTCCCCTGAACTCTTTGTTCCTTTATCAGAAATCAGTTACCATATTCTTATGGGTCTATTTCTAGAGTCTTTGTTCTGTTTCACTGCATTTATCCTATCTTTACCTCAGTATTCACACTGTTTTATAGTAAATCTTGCGGTGAGGTAGTGCTAGTTCTTTAACTTTGTTGGCCTTTTCAAGGCTGTTCATATATATGCTGAGTGCGTTGCATTATGGTATAAATTTTAGAAATATTTTGTCAGTTTCTGTAACAAGCCACTGAGATTTTGATTGGGATTGCATTGAATCTATAGGTCAAAGGGGAACAGATAACAGTATTGAGTTTTACAACTCAAGATTATTCCTAAGGGTTTAATGAAGGTAAACTTCAAAAATCTGGATCAGAGTGTAAGGAAGCCACAGGAATAGTGCTGTCTCTGGGGCTGTTACCCCTCACACTTGAAGCTGCAAAGAGGTTGATGAAACCAAAAGGGACAGTAATGTAGTCAGGGTTGCCTTGGGAGATGCTGTAATATTTGAGGAAGTCAAGGATGTAAACAGTCTATCCTTCTTTCCTCCCTACCTCTGTTCTCCACCTGAGGTTCCCTAAGGGCTGAACCCAGCTGGACAGGGAAACATAGCAAGCAAAGATCATCTGTTAGGATGATTATATGCCACTTCCCCTTTGATTTACAGAATACTTAGAGAACTTCTATGGTTGAACCATCTTTACATTCCTGGGATAGACTCAACTTTGTCATATTTTTACATGTCTATTGTTATGTTTAGGATTTTTAGCATCAGTATCCACAAAGGCTATTTACTAATATCCTGTAGGTTTTCTTTTTCATACTCTCTTAAATTTTGGCATTGACTTTGGAAGACTGGAATTTTCCTCTTCTGTGTATGATCTAAAATTGTTAAAATAACCTACATCTTCTTTGTAGGTTTGGAAGAATTGAATTGATTTGTGAAATTGGGGCACATGAATTTGGTGGTGTGAGAGTGATTTGTGATTTGCTCAATTTTTTCTGTAGTAAGTGTTTTGTTTAATTCGCTGTTATTTTTTCATTTATATTTTCATAGAAAAGCATCCATTTTGCATAGCATAGAATTTATGTTTTCAGTATATTTTATTTATGTCAATTATTTCCTTATTTTTAATTTTAATTGTTTGTCATTTTTACTTGAAAATTGTATCTAATTATTTTAACTTGTACCTTACAAATCATACTTTTACCTTAGTATATTTATGGTTTTTCATGTTTCTTGAATGTGGTGGTTATTAACTTAGCTGTAACACATTTTCCTGCAAACAACTGGCTGTTGGGTTGCTTTTTTATTTTCATATTTCTTGATTTTGATTTTATCTCTATTACTTCTTCCAATATATTTTATCTTTTCTTGCTGCGTAATTGAATACTTAAATGTTATTCTCATTTTCTTTCTTGCATATAATTTTCTCTAAGGGCAATGTTGACCATAGCTCAGAAGTTCTAATCTGTGGGAGTTTTCCTTATTATTACTTTTTTAATACTTTGCAATTTCAATTTTGCTTTTCTCGACCAAAGTGCTCATAAAGATGGCTTTTGCTTCTTTCTAGTACCAGATTATTAAAAAATCTCTTTCTTTTAATTGTTCCCTGTACCTTTTCCAGTATAACTAGCAAGCACATTTTTTAAAAAGTAGAGTTGTAAGCCTCATGCTATAGCCCCTAATGTTAAATTATTTTCAGTCCTGTAAAGCAATAAAATTATATATGCATATTATAAATATGTTCCAAACTATAAAGTATCTCTCTTTAAAATATTTATTGGTTATTTATTTCGAAGATAGGATGGTTTAATGAATTCATGTAAATAATATATATAAAATATATTTCATTGATCCTATGATAAACTTTTTTTAAGTATAGCAACCCCTCTGAAATTGTGAGGCATAGTTTAATTGGCAGTTTTTTTCTTAGTGATGAGTAAAGTACTGGTATATCTTTCCATTAATAGCATCACCGTTTCAATGGGATATTGTATCAGCATATCAGAAAAGGATAATCTGAGTTATAGTCTATTAAAATTTAGCTCACTGCTTTAGAAAAATCATGTATTATTCACAATCTGTTTGCCCCTAATATTGGACATGATCTTCCTGAGAACTTTTACTATATGCAATTTTATTTTGAGGTTATAATTTAATCAAACTATTCCTGAATTCTTGAAATAATTTAGGAGATTGTACATCGTCCTAGAAAGAATACTGTACTGGGAGTCAGGATGCATTATTAGTATGGTTTTTGACAGCTTGTTAATACTTGCACCATATTCTTTAAGTGGGAAATTGTGGGATTAGATCAGATAACTAGATCATCCTGTAGCTCTATGAATTCTAATAGTGTATGAATACATTGGTTCTATGAAACATAGGTTGACTTCATTGTTCCCATTAACAGAGTAGTTTATGGACACATTAGAAAATGAAGTTTCAAGTGTGTACTTGCTATTTCTGCCCCTCTTGTAAACCCCCTGTAAGCAGGGTTTAGAAGTTAAGTTAATGTGGGGTAAATGGTCTGTGTAAAACAGGTGGAAAACTTTTTCTGAGCTTAGAGAGTCTCTAATCTGAAAAACAGAGAGCAGCTTCTTCTAAACCATTATCAGCACATTCTGCTTGGAGCCAAAGTTTGCATAATACGGGCACTCAAGCCACTCTTTGATCAGTGTTAGCTGTATGGCACGTTTGTGTTATCTCACTTTAGACCTTTTATGTTTTTCCTCCATAGATCAGCAGTATCAGCATACAAACTTCCTACTCATGGCAACTGAACAAAGTATAGTGACTCAAGGAAAAACAAATCACATAAACAGGAGTCAAGCCATGGGTTATTGGGGCACTAGAGCAAACAGCATGCTAGAAGATCCCTTGGGCAATGGTGAGCAAGCCCTTGCAGGCCGTACTGAGGTGGCAAAGCCCTCTTCTGCCCGATCCCTACTCTGCAAACCTTATGAAGTCTTCAAAGAGCAGAGTTTTTCCAAGAAAGTTACAGGAAGTCAGCATTTCTTTCTTTTGAGTTCTGAAAAATATAGAACTCAATTTTTTTCTAAGCATTTCACTCTGAGGTTTTTTAGTTATTGATTTAATAAGTGATTCTCTTGCTTTTTCATTTCTAGTTGATTCCTTTATCTAGAAATAACAATGGAACTTTACTAAAAGAATATTCATTACCTTTAAGAATTTGGTAACAAGATAGGTCCATTGTGGACCCCATTCAAGGGTGTTTGTCTCCTCATTTCAAGTCGGTGACTTTTTACTGCATATCTAATTAATGCAAGCCACTCGGATAGCTATTTGAGAGATTGCAATAATGAATCAAGACAAAGACATTGCCTTCAAGGTGATTAAAAGACAACTCCCCAAATTCACAGAGCACAAGACAGAATAAAAACTGTGCCATAAGAGCAATTCAACACCTTATGGGATCCTAATAGTGTCTTGTCTGAGGGCACCCTCATGGATCATTTGAAAATGTGGCATTTGTATGGCACCTGTAGGAGACACTGTTGGTGCTCTGCCCAGATCCCAGCAGGTCTATGACCGTGTCTTTGTGCCTCTCCCCTGGTTTCCGTGTTCTTTGGCTTCTTTGACTTGTGCATTTATGTTTGTCCCCCCCGCCCAGTCCTTTGCCAGTGCCTGGTGGAAGGGAGGAAAAGTTCTCAAGTCAGAACAAACCCTGAGATGTAGTTTGTAATCCAGAGCACCCCTGCAGGGTGAGGCTGAAGCTGAGACATTTTCTGAAATCATAACTTGCCTGACTTCATCCCCTTCCCACCATCACTTAGTGGTATCTCTTGGGAGCAAAGTGCTTCCTCAAGAAATCCTTATACATGAATTTCTTGTTTCAGGTTCTGTTTCTAGGGAAACTGGTACTTAAGAGACAGCATAAAGAATTTCAGATATGGACAAGAGAAAGAGGTTTCCAGGGAACAGATAGTTGAGGTTTATTAGAAAGGAGTAAATAGTCCAGTTTGGGTAAGGGCAAAGAGTTGTGGGAGAAAAAAACTGGAAAGGTCATTGTGGATTGTTATGAGACCCAAAGAGGATCTTGAAAGCCACAGTAAGAAACTGAACAAATCTGTTGTAAGGTGGTCATATTTTTTTAATGAAACCCCACATTACAAATCCCATGGATAATGGAGCTCTCACGAATTGGTGGAATTAATAGCCAAACATACCATATGAATAAATATGCACTTCATTAATTTCAGTGAAATAAAATAAGGTCACACCAAGATCACTCATTTCACATAGAATTTATTTCTAACAGTGACTGCAGCCACTCACGCCAGTCAGGATGTAGACATCTTTTAACTGACTCATGTGAATGACTTGAGTGTATTCCCATTTTCTGAGATTAGTGACTTAAAGCTGAAACGTCCACTGTAGGATATGAACCTGTGATTTCAGTGAATTTTTTAAAAGAGAATGCCAGAACTTCCTTATTCTGGTATTTCTTTTCCAGAAAGCTGTATCCTTCAGCCATTTCCAGGACACCAAATATAAAGGTCATTAGCTTCAATTGCATCTTAATTAACTATATTTATAGGGTTTTTTTTGCTTTCCATTTTTTTAGTTTTTAAAAAATGGTTATTTCATCACAAGGTTTTCCCCTTCTAACTTGACTTTGAGGCCTGGTATTTGAAAAATGGCTTTGATCAAATGCACACTCTACAAGTTATTACAAACATACAATGATAATACGTATTTCTTTATCAGGGAGATGCCTGCAAATCAAAGTAAATAGTAAGAATGTCAGGTTTGGCGAGTGGATGAAAATATAGGTTGTATCTTCTACGTTACAACTTGACAAAATAAATGAGCTTACATTATAATAACAATAACAATAATATATTATGTATACATCAGTAATGTTATATAACATACAAAAACAAGCCTCTTAGAATCATAAGAAGTTGATAAGATTAATATAAATTGCTGATGAGGCATGATTGGAAGAACATAATATTTACATCTGACAGATTTTCTATGTATTCCATACCTCTTCCTGTTTCAGCACTTTCAAGAATCTCATAGAAAATTCTAAGATCTTGTGACCAGTGATGAACTTCAAATCTTGTACCTGGTATGAGAGTAAAATTGTTGTAGCTATTGCACATTGTGATTTAAAATTCTAAGATCTTGTCACCAGTGATGAACTTCAAATCTTGTACCTGGTACGAGAGTAAGATTGTTGTAGCTATTGCACATTGTGATTTATATTAGGAGAAAATTAGGTTTTTAGTGCTTAAAAGAAATACGCTTATCTTATTATTCTTTAGTTGTTGCTCAGCTACAAATTCTAAAGGAATCTTTTCCTTTTCTTGATACTAGGAGAGTTATACATTCTATCTATTCTTTTAAAAATCTGATCTTAAGTTCACACTTAGTATTAATTAAGGAAATATTTGCTTCTGTTCACAACAAGACTGTGGCTGAATCAGTGTTGAATTCCCTGTGACCTGCAGCACGATTGGAACATGGTAAGTGTGTAGTACAATAAATAGAGCTAAATTATGATGTACCCATGTTTCTGGGTTAAGAATCTGATACGTTAGTGGACATATTGTTATACCTCATATAGGAATTATAATTATCAAATTATAAAATACACATGAGAGTGCAGTCATTCCTAGAATAATCCATTAACTGCATTTCCCATAGGCTTTTGCAAGATTTGGGAATAAACAAAATTAAAAGGGCTAATGTTTAAACAGAAGGTTCCGTTAAATTTTGACTAGGTGTTCACATAGATATTCATACCCTTTACATCTGAAAATTTGTTGAAAGGGAAAATCTATTCCTTAGGTACACAATGATTCAACTCAGAAATGTGAGGGAATGACAAGGAAACAGACAAGGAAGAGTCTGATGCTCTGAAATTGTTGTGAGGCCTTTAAAAGAGGTAGGAAAACTCACCCCAGGGAAGTTAATGACCATGAAAAAAATTCCTTTTCTATTATCAATTTTATACTTCCCCATCTTGCAACCACCCTTTTGCTTATCCAGTCTTCCCACTGTTTCTTCTCCTCTCAGAAAAAGGAATGCATTTCCTCTCTGAAGCTAGTCTCTCTATTTCTTCCTCAATAGGTTAATGCTCACGGCCCTCTTAGGTCACTTCTTTTGCCATTCTTTCTATCAGGCCTCTTTTAACTCACAGCAAGTATTTCCCCTGCCTTCCTTTTGGCCAGTACATTTATAGCTAACTATAAGTAAAAATAAAATACAACAGTTCTTTATAAATGCATGACAAATGTCCAGCTGTCCTCATAATTGTATAAGTGCAAATTAAATGATACAACTTTATGCATATCAGACCATCAAAAATCAAAATTTTGGCAACCCATGTATTTGGCAAGGGATGGTCAATGGGCAGTCTCACAGAAGGAATGGAAATCAGTACAATCGCTGCAGATAGAAATTCGGCAATATCTGTACAAACTTGAAGCGCAAATCTAAGTCTACAAAATTTTCCCACAAACATACATGGTATTAGACAAGGAATTCATTGCCGTGTTTTGTAATAACAAGAAAAAAGTTATCAAAAAGAAAATGTCCAGTGATAAGAGTTTAACTGTATTATTGTCATACATAGAATACTATGAAGCTGCTCAGAAAAGTAAGTCGTGATGTGGAATGCTCTCTGAAACACTTGTAGTTTTTTTTAAATCAAAATGCAGAAATATGGACACACGTATCACATACATGCACAGATTTATAAAGAATACATACAAAATTATCAGATATTACCTTTTAGGAGTAAGATTAAAGCTGTCAAAAGATTATACTTTTCATAAGTTACCTCTTGTATTACGGTTTAAATTTTTTGCTGGGTTAATTTTCATAATACAAAAAAACCTCCCTATTTATTTTTATATTGATGGGATGGAATCTGAACTAAAACTAAAATCCTATTGTTTAATTTCAGGCTGTCGCTTATTGTTTATTATTCTCTTCATTGTGTAAAATAAAAATAACATCAAGATAAAGGACACCTTCCTTCTCCCCCACGTGTCTAGATGCCATTGCCTAGGAGCAGTGCGATGAACCTGTCGGCACGTTTTCTTCCAGCTGCTCGTCCAGCTCTCATTGCTCTGGCCTGGGGGGGAACCTGGCCAGGAGGCGCATGCGTGGTGGGAGAGGGCGCCGGCTCTGGAGTCACTGCGGCCCCGCCTTCCTGTCTGAGTGACCCTGGGCAATTTACCTAACCTCAACGTGCCTCTATTTTTTCTTTTGTAAATGGGACTTACTCAGGTTGTTGTGAAAAGGGAAAATTCATGCAGATCACAGTCATATCCAGGAGGTAATAAGTGCTCATCAGAAGCTATCATCCCCATTTTCAGGCTATTTTTTTTCTGTTTTCCCTCTCCTCAACTTGTAATTCTCTAGCTTCTCTGCGATTAAAGTGTCTTTCCCTTTGGACTTACCACATCCTGCATCTGCTATTCTCTCATTTTCCCCCTGCTACCACACCTGGAGTGGTAGGTCGCCTTTTACAGTGCTGCCTCTTTTAACTACCACGCTGCCTTCTATCCGTGCCATCTAGCTTTTGTCTGCGTTACTCCACTAAAACTGCCCCATAACCACTTTCTAAAGGCTCGAAGTAATCACCAAATAAAACAATTTCTTCAGCATGATGCAACCTTTTACAGCACTTCATGCATTCCTGTCTTTTTTGAAATTTTCTCTTCCCTTGGTTTTCTTGATAGTTTTTCTTGCATCCTTCAAATAAGCCTCTCTGGTTCAGTCTTGCACTTTCCTTTGGACGTGGCAGATCATGTGCCTTTTGACCTTTATGTTTTCTTTTACATTTTATCCATTAGAAAGAGCATGTAACTGAGACAGAGACCATGGGTTTAGACAGAGTAGGGTGAGGGCCTCTGGAAAAAATAAAGCAAGATAATCCATTGTGGGATTTGCTTTGGACTGCTGGGGAGGGGGCCCAGTTTATTTTTCTGACTTTACCCAGATGCTGCTTTTCTTCCTCCAGCCCTAAACAAATGATTTGCAACCTGGGCAATGTAGCAAGCAAAGCCCAAAACAACGTAGTAAAAACAGGAAGGATTCTATCTTGAAAATAAGATTGCATTTTAAAACCCATTTAGTTCCAAAGTAAGTTTCTTAACATTCTTTAACAAACAGACAATAATTCAGCCCACCTTGGGAGCAAAGCAGGTAGTCTTGAGTGATATGCTCCCAGACCAGGAAGCTGCTATCCTGGGAGGAAATCAGAGCAGTAAAATTCTTGTAAATAACCAGGAAGACTAATAAGAAACAATGTCTCTTCAAAGATAAACACTGTGGGACCACTTAGCAGGTGTACATCCCTAGCCCTTTGTCTCTCAACTGCCTATAAAACCCCTATACAACGCACCACGCCGTGGCTCTCTTGTCCCCTCCTGGCCTGAGCCAGGAGCTCTGTCCTCTCACTTTATCTCTAAATAAAAGCCTCTGTCTTGCTCTCCTACCCATGAGCGTTTGCAAAGTTCGTTCTTGGACTCTGCAAGCAAGAACCCTGGCATCATAATCTCAAGGCTTTAGTGTTCAAGGCTTTGAGGATAACTCCCAAATTTTTATATCCCATCATGCAATTTCCACAGTCCCCATCCATTTTCCAATGCACTGTTACATTTTCAGTGAAGATAGATAGATGTCAAACTTCAACCAAGAATCAGCTTCTTCCTAAGCCTGTACCTTGATCTAGGTTCTCTACTTTTGTAAAGAAAACCCATCTTCTCTGTCACAAGAGGACTAAATTCATGGTCATTGTTGACTCAACATTTTCTCTTGTCCCCGCATCCAACAGGTTACTAACAACCATCAATTTTACTCTTTATATTGGCTCCAAGCTGCTCTCAAGTCTTTTCCATGGCCATGATCTAAACTGAGGTCTTGAAGACTTTTTTCTCTCAACTGTTTTAAAAGCCTTTGAACTGGTTTCTATGCTTTTAATCTCTTCCTTCCTTTACATTTTCCTGAACATTATTAATGAGTAAATTTCTTACTCCCCAGTTTTGGTCATTATTAAACTATTCAAAAACTTTTGATGCTGTTTCCACTTCTTATCCCTCATCTCTATTCAGGCAGTTTTAGCATCATTCGTAAGGACCTGGTCTTTGAAGCCAGTTTCCTTGGGTTGGAATTCTAGCTCCACCACTTACTGCTGAGTGATTTCAGGCAAATCATTTACTCTTTATGTGCTTCAGTTTCCACATCTGTAAAATGGAGATAACACAAATACCTCTCTCATAGTGTTAGGATGAAACAAGATAATACCTGCTTAGCATATAACATTGAACCAATGTTGATTGTTTTATTATATATTTCAATGTTTCAAATCCTTGGTCTGACATGATACTGTAATTTTTTAACATGCCCCTAAAGACACTGCTTTCTGGTGCCTAGCACAGTGCTTGGTACTTTATAAACCTCTATTAAAATTTACATGTTTTTCAACTTGAGCTTTTTGTTCATGCTCTTGCTTTTGCCTGGAATCCCCTTCCCTTTTCCCTTTGCATGTCCAGATTTTCTCTTCTTTGAAATCTCAGCCAGAAGTCCCCTCCTTCATGAAGTTTTCCTTCATCCTTAACCCAAGTGTAACAAATACTCTTTCTTTCTTTTCTACATTATTGAATGCTTACCCCAACTAGTATAGTTACTATCTGTCAAAGCAGGAATATATATGTTACAGAACTATTGACTGTATTCTCTTTCATCCTCGTGACTAATTTATATCATAATTGAGATTTTGTGCCTCTTTATCCCCTTCACCTATTTTACCCACCCATCCCAGCCCTTCCCCATGGTAACCACCAGTCCTTTCTCAGTGTCTATGATCCCAGTGCTGTTTTGTGCTATCTTTCAAGTCACAGGGCACACTACCTATAACTTCAGTCAGTCTTGTGTTGTTACTATTTACAGTTTTGTCTTCTCTTGTAAAATAGGTTGTAAATTTTGTGTGGACAGAAACAACATCTTTTGAACCATCTAAAGCTTCTAGATCAGTGCTTTGCATACAGTAAATGTACCATAAACACTGATTGTATAACTGAATGAATAAACACGTAAATATGTTTGTATTAGTAAAGAAAACAGTACAGTTAACCTTGGAACAACACAGGTTTTGACTGCATGGGACCACTTATACACATATTTTTTTTCAATAAATATATTGGAAAAGTTTTTTGAGATTTGAGACAATTTGGGAAAACATTTTCCTTTCTCCAGCTTATTTTTGTAAGAAAAGAGTACATAATACATATTACAAAATGTATCTTAATCAACTGTTTATGTTACTAGGAAGACTTCCAGTCAACAGTAGGTTATTAGTAGTTAAGTTTTTGGGCAGCCAAAGGTCATACAAGGATTTTCGACTGTAGGGGTTATTGGTACCCCTAATCCCCACGTTCAAAGGTCAACTGTATTTGAAAAGTATTAGAAATTGACTAAAGTAAATTTAGGAAAAATGAAAGGAATTAATATGATCATAAACTTATTATCTGAAGTAGTAATAGCTGCAGAAAATATAAATTAAGTAGATTCTTAAATGAGTTGTTAATCCCTCCTAAGAGAAGATAGATGAATCTAAACTTTAAATATGAATTTGAGGTGGTCAAAATACCCTCTTATAATTGATGATTGGGCTGGACCAGTAGAAACATTCGCAGAATCTTTGGAGCAGAATATTTTTCAAGACTTGAGAAATATACTACTCTCAATTAAAATGCCCATTGGGATAAGCCCATTTTACTAGGAATAATTTACTATTAGGTTACTTCATGACCATTTACCATAGGTATATCTGGTACACAAAAGTATCAATTATCATATAGTTGCAAAGTTAAATTATAAAAACAAAAATAGTCCATTGTTTAAAATATTGATCTTTGAATGGAACTATAAGGAACCAAAAGGAAATATGGGTGAGCATTCATTTACTAGCAAAGAATCGTCTTAATAAGGTGGCTAAATTTCAGTGAATAAAAAATAAAAAGTAGCATATCAGTGTGTATACAAAAACTGACAACCCAACATCTATATGACAGTCAAACAGTTAATATTTTTTAATGGGAACAATTTATTGCAAATTCATGTTTTAAAGATGCACACCCTGATTAAAAATCGGCTAATGGCATGAACATAGGTCTAATAAAAGAAGACTATGTCCAAAAGGTATTCATTTAGACAATCATAAACGTTTTCTTTCTATCAAAAATTATATATGAACATCTCCATTCAAATTATACATATTAATAACCCAGTGCTGTTGAGGTGTAGTATAAATGATTATTATATATGCCACTGGAAGATAGGGAAATTGGTAGAATTTACTTAAAGTAATATTTTTTAGTACAATATTTTTATTAAGGTATTATTTATATACACTCTTACGAAGGTTTCACATGAAAAACAATGTGGTTACTACATTCACCCGTATTCTCAAGTCACCCCCATAGCCCATTGCAGTCACACTCCATCTTTATTTGAAGTAAGATGTTAACATGGATTTAAAAAGAATACCTTTTTATTCATTTATTCAACAAACACGTATTGATCATCAAGCATTGTTTATAGGTACTAAGGATACAGAATAAAAGAGGGCTACAAAATATCACATATAATGCCAAAGAGTAAGAAATGTTTGAAGAAGAGTAAACGTTAAGGAAATAGTACTGCTGAGATGCTCTCTGACTTGGGGCATTTGAGAACAGACTTGAATGCAGGGAAGGACATGGGGCTCTCTGGAAGAACAGTATTGCAGGCAAGGGAGCAGGATCAGCAAAAACAAAGATCCTGAGTTGTTTGGGACCAGGAAACTGTGTGTCTGTCGTCCAAGGCACAGCCATGCGAGATGAGGTTGGGCAGATGGACAAGTCCCCTGTCTGAGGACATCGACCTTTTCTGAGTATAATGAGGAGCTCTTGGGATGTTTATGTATAGGAGCAACATAATATGATTTCTCTTTTTAAAGGCTGCTGTCTGGAGAATAGACTACAGTAGGCTCAGGGCAAAGGTGGATGCAGAGTTAGGGAGACTATTACCCAATAATATTTTAAGAATTGGACTCCCTTGGAATCTGCATTTTAAACACAACCAGTTTCCTGGTTGATTTATTGGAGGTTTTAAAAATAAGTTTTCTTTCCTCTGTTCTGATATTTTTATTTCAATTGAAAACAGGCATATCCACCGTCCTTTCTGCTGTTTCTTTTCACATCTGGAATTGTGCTTTAGAGCACTCTGAGTTTTTTAATAAATGCTTTCTAGGACATAGATGCTCAGAAAGTCTTAAGCGTAATTCCTGCAAGAAGTGATAACATTTCTCACCAGAATTTTGCAGGTGAGGTACACAATGCCTCAAGAGGCTAAGAGTCTTCTCAAAAGCCTCAGAGCTACGAAGTGGAAGAATGGAGACCCCAGCTAAGCTCATCTCTCCCCACTAGCACTTGGAAAGCTTCCCCAATGGGTGACACTTCCCTAATGATACTGAGGAAGATGGAATATTTTGGTTCTCAGTTTGAGACAGAAGTCTTGTGTAAAAGGGCTTGGGAGTTTGATGCAGAAGAATACGCAGCCTGCCACCAGCCAGGCTACTGGCTGGTGTCACTTACGGCAGCTCCCTGCCTCCTCATGACACCAGAAACCTGTCCTAACAGAGGAATTAGCCAGATGCCTTTGGCAAAACCAAATTTCTCTCTTCAGGAAAAAGAGCATCCAAAATGTTTCTTAGATATCAAATCACTTCAAGAAATAATATTTTGATGACTTAAGTGTGAACAAATCAGAAACACATGTTTTCAGTTTCCTGGGGAATAACGATTGCTTTAAAATTAACCTAAAGGTGTCAGGTGGAGTTTAGGTTTTATTAAGTCTCAAATGTTTGGCAAATAGTTCAAGATGTTGGACCCAATGTGCATCTGGATACATCTAGTCCTGATATAAATTAGATATTGCAAACACGTGTTACATTGTCTGGCTTTGATCTCCTTTCAAAAGGGGTTGGATTCTCAGGACCCAACTTGCTCTCACAAATGGAAGTTCAGTATATGCTTTCATTTTCCTTCTCCTCTAATATTTTCCATTAGCTCATGGAAACATGGATGAACATTTGGAAAGCCAGCTGGGGAATATGGCATGACCAAAGAAACTTCATACTTAACAATTTAAAAATAAGATTTTCAATGATAATCACAAACCTGCTCAGGGGACCTTTTAAATTGGATGTTAACCTTTAGGAAACATTCTCATTTGAGAAATATTTATCAGATTTTTGTTCACATAGTTAGGGTTCATGATCGTAGGAAGTGATGATCCTTATACATGTATAAGACAAATCCTTCTAGTCTTATTCATTGTGATTATAAGGAAAAGGAATAAAAAAAGCCCTCAGCCTCTTAAAGGAAACACCTACTTGGATTAGTTCACTTTGAAATACTGGTTGTAAATGTTACGAAGCGATCGTGATTCTGATTAATGTTATTCAGTCTAAATTGCTAATAGTTAATAGATACTGAGTGGATATGATTTAATACTGTAGAGTATAATTTATCTTATTTTCCAGCAATTTAAATTTTTTCTTAGGTAAACATATGTATGTGTGTACACGTTTTTTCCCACCGGCTCTAATCACCAAAACTTTCCCAGTTTGGTGGGGGAGACAGTGCTCTGGAAGGCAGGAGTTACAAGGGTCAGGCCTGGGAGGGCCGGGCTCATTCCCCAAGACTGAGTTGCATTTCTTCTCTTATAGCAGCCAGGAATCTTGGAAAACACTTTCCTCTCTTGATGCTATAATATCCAGCCATGTCCCCTTTGTGTCCCAGCTGAACATGGAGATGACCAATCTCAATGATCCCCAATTTCCATTTTTGTTAAAAATAGCCTCAAAGCTATTTTGCCTATTTTTATACATACCTATCCCAGCTTCAAGAGACCATTTCAACTTTTAATTCATTTTTCATTACTTCTATAGGTTTTCCTGTAAAATCAGATTAAATATAATAAAGACCTAAAATATAAAGATGAAAAAAGCAAACGCAGAGACTGGTGGGAGACTTTAAAACTTAATTGCCTAATAATCCTGAGATAGTTTGAGAATTCTTAAGGTGAGAAAGTAGAAATGTTCTGCGAAATGATTCAAAAGAAGTTGGTACAATTTTATTTGATTTTCTTTCTTTTTAATAGGTTTTTCTGGGGACACCTGAAGAATGATGAGAAACAGATACAAATCCTTGCATCATCTTTTTTCTATTGTGATTATGTTCTATAAGTACTAATTAATAATCTATTTTGTGCATAGTGATGAACTATAAGACATACCACAAATCATTTAGCAAATTTGTAATGTTCGGCTTATTATTTAACTTCTCTGTGTCCCAGGATCCACATTTATAAAGTAGAAATAATAATATAGCTATCTGATAAGGTAGGTTCAGACATAAAAACCAATTAGAACCATCTCTAGCACATAGAGGGAGCTCAATGCTTTTGTTATTATTATTAAAAGGATCTATAACTGAGACTTGGGTGTATAAAATAACCAGAAAATACCACAGACAATATTTGATTGCAGTGAAGTACAATATTGATTAGGTCAAACCGGGCTCTATGTCGGTGTGAAACCTAGGGGTAGAAACTCACAGAGGAGGCCTCATAGATTAGGAGCAGCAAAATGATATTAGAGCCAAATGCTTTTTAAACTTATAACAGGATTTATATTTTGAAAAGGTAACTGAAGAATGGATTGGAGAGGGACAAGAGCGACTACTGAGAGACCAGCTAAGAGGCTACTGCAGTTACACAACTCAGAGTTGGTATTTCAACTACAGTAGTGGCAGTGTAGTTAGAGAAAACCTGGACATACTACAAATATGTAGTAGAGGTAGAAACTTTGTCACTTATTCGTAGATTACCTAGGCCTAGTGAGGGTGAGGAAATTTTAAAAAATCAATCATGAGTCACCCTTCCCTCTTTGAAAAAAAAAATTTTTTTTTTTTTTTTTTTTTTTAGCAGCAGAACACTCAGTGATACATTTAGTGAGATGAGGAAGATTGGGAGAGAAATGAGGTTTGAGCCCGTGAGATAAAGTCCCCCTGAGGTGTCAAGCAGGGGCCTGGACCAGAGACATACAACTGGATGTCAGAGCTTATCAAGGACTTTTAAATCCATGGCAATGAAGCAGATCATATAGAAATAGGGCTCAGACAGAGAAAACAATTCAGGACCCCCAACTCTGTAAGACTGAGATGAAGAGGAAATACCTTAGCAGGGAAGGCTGTAAATGAATGACTTGGGGGAAAACCAAGATAAGGTAAATTAAGAAGTTGGAAAACAAAAACTAAAAAAAAAAAAATACTACACTCTGAAGGGCACATTTAGTCATGTCTCTGTCACTTGCATTATTTAACATTAAACTACAGACCTCTGCTCTGTAGTCATACTCACAAGCTTCAGTAACAGGAGCTGCAGCACCAGCTCTTCTTAGCAGCATTGGTAAGGCAAGAAAGAGGTTGTTTCAGATAAAGGCCCTCAGTTGACTACAGCCCTCGTGGTAAAGTTCAGACAGGAGCCAAAGGTGTTAGATTTACGGCCGCTTCAGTCAAGTGTTCTGGATGGAAAACAAGGCTGTCACTAAAAGTGAGCTAGAACCGTCTCTGCAAACAATACAGCCAGAAACTTTCATGTTCACAATTCATCCCTACCAGCTGATGGCTTATTTAAGGCAGGGTCATCAACAAACTTCTCCAACCTATCCAGTGGCATACCAGCCCTTCTTCTGATATGTTGTCTACTTTGTGATACATAAATCAACAAAATTACAAACATAAATACTTTATACCTCCATCTGATCACTTAGCCTTCAAAGCAGAGAGCTTGTATTCATTTCTGTAGCTCTATCATGTAGCCAACACCTGGAAGAGAGTGGGAACTTAAATCAGCATTTCTTGAATGAATGAATAATTAAATACCCAGTGCAAAGTGCTAAGGATGTAGAAATAAAGATGATAGGGAAAAACCTCAGCTTCTATTATGAAGTCTTACGTCATCTTTTATTTGTGTCCTATATAAAGTGTTGATGTTTACTGTGCTATTATAATTCCAAAGCCTGCCCCTAGGCATCAATGTTCTTACAAAGCTATGAATTTTCTATCATACATTTTTTTTCTACTCAAGGAAGCTATTTTGCTAATGCAACAAAGCCAGTGGAAAGAACCAAGCCCAAACTCTGTAATACCAGCAGTGATGGCAAAGCTGAGCTGTGACATGGTAAATACTACATCTTATTTTACAAAAAATAGTCCAGACTGATATTTAATAGTCTGATAGTTATGCCAGGAGCACACAGACTGTAGAAGAAACACTTGTAGATTGCAAAGTGATATTTTTAAAAAATGCAGACCTGAAGCATTTCCATGTTTTGTATATTTGTTTTTCAAGAAAAGATGTTGAATAGGCCATTTGATATGTTAGGGGAATGCAGCTGTTTAGATATTTGTTTGGTCTCCTATTGAATTTTTCATTAAAAATATGTGGTTAACAGCAGCCAACCTGATTTGCATGTGTGTGTTTCTGATTTGTTCACCGCTATGCCCCGTCGCCTACATCTTAATCACACCCAGGCGCCCGCCCCATTGCATTTCCAGAAGGGAAGTGATGGACATCCTTTGACTCTCTTCATGACCCCCTGATAATCCTGTTTCACACACAGGCTCCCTGCTGTATGAAACACAAAAGCTGCCACTGTAGTTCTTTACTTCCAGTCGATATTCTGACAGACTTGATCTAGCAAATTAGTATGCTGTGGTAGGGGCGCGACAAAAGACCCTTTTGACACACTCTGAATCAATAGCAAGGCCGACAGAGAGCCATTTCACCGTAGTCCTGTTATTTCTCCCCTTTTGATGACCCTTTGCTTTTTTTTTCCAGCTTATGTGACCTTGTCAGATTTAAAAATATAATCTTAAAAAAATCATCCTTGCACACACATGTACATGGTCAGTGTGCACGCATACACACAAAGACCATATATAGTATGCCAATATTCCTAATGGAAATATAGAAGAGGAATGAAGCTGGTAAGGAAATTCAAATGCTTTTAAAAAAATGATCCTTCTTTCTACTAAAAAAGGACAAATAGGAAAATAAACAGGTATCTCAAATAGCTATATATATTACTGAATATAGTTGAAGCCAGACCAGTTTCATAGCAGCTTATACCTGTATATTATTGGTTTTAAAGTTCTAAAACTTATTAAAATGAAATGTAATTCCACAAGTATCTTATAGTTCAAGTTGCTCATTAGTCATAATAACCAAGGCACCAGAATATAAGATATTGACATTTTTGTTAAATTTCTGAGGTCAATATCAATAAAAAGTAAAATTTAAACAGTTACAGGCAGCAAAATAAAATTATTTATGAAACTATAGCTCCTTCCTTTCCCAATCTTTATCAGAACAAAATCTTACTTTTTTCATATCATGTGTTTTTGATATAGATAGTCTAATTCTCTACGCTTACTCATAATATAAGGAATACCAATACTTTGTCCCACTTACCACATGCATAATATGCCTCACAGATGTTTGTTTTTAAACAAAAACACTTAAGATAAATGTTGATCCTCTATGAAGTTTAATCTAAGTGTATCTGGTGTGTGTACATATTAGTATATTTTATTTTATGCCAGGGACATAATTATGTATATTATAAATATCAATTCACTTAAATGATGTGCCTTTATTCAGCAAATAAGAAGCTGATGCTCTTAAAAATGAACTGTATTGAAAATGTAGCTGCTGTTTCCTTTTTTATATTGTAACCACAGAACTCAAGAAAATACCTGAAAATGACTCTCAGAGCTTCATATGTGAATGCTCCAAAGATTAGACCAAAGAAAAGTTAAGTCAAAAAATAGAGAAGGTCCCAGGCTTAGAAAACACTTTTCCTTTGCATGCAAAAAAACTCTCTCACAAAACAGGTGCACAGTTGATTTCTAGTGTTTTCCAGGGAGT